>JAJOOR010042604.1:0-10765 GCA_036250505.1 Solanum acaule
CCCTTAGTCCCTATTTCCCGTTAATTAATGTTGATTGTACTTCCACGACCGATGAAGTGTGATGACAAGTTTGAGAGGCTTGTTTGGGGTTCCTTCGGATTCCTCATTCGCCATGTCACGTCTAGGCCCTAGGCTTGGGTCGTGACAACCACCCAAGCCAAATATCCCTTTTTGGTATTCTTAATCACAGTCTACATACATGGTCAACTCTTGAACTTCACTATGCCATAAGGATACCATACTTCTAAGTAACCTCAAGACACACCTGTGCAATGCATGAAAGGCATCCCATACTACCCTTCACTCTAAGCATAGCCTTGAAGTCATCCTAGTCATATTCACCCTACTTTGGCCTCATTATTAGCTTAACCCTCATAAATAAGGGGATATCTCTCCTTTAGTCAACTATAACTAGGAAGGGCAACTATAGAAAAATCCTATCTCAAGAATTCACTTTAATGACCCTAAGTCATACTTGTGCAATGCACGCATATCACCCCATAATACCGTACATGCTAATTACTACCTTTAGGTCCTCATACTAACCCTTCTTGGGTTGGAACCTAATTCCTCCCTTTAAATTGAGAACACTAAGAGGTACTATCTTAAGCACGTCTTAGTTCATTATTAAGTTGAACCCTATGAGATACTTCCTTTAGTATGTCTAAGTTCATTCTTCACATGGACCCTATTAGATGCTACCTTAAGCATGTCTAAGTCCACTTATTCTCTTGAACACTATGAGGTACTTCATTAAGTAAGTCTTAGTTCAATTATGATATAGAACACTATGAGATGCTTCTCAATCATGTCTTAGTTCATAGGATATGGAGATTGCTACTAGGAACCTTAACTCAACTATGTGAAGGCTCCCATCTCATGAGACCTAACTTTGGGAAAACCCACACTCTACTACGTAAGAGTTCCCCCCTTTAACTTGGATAGTCCTCACATCAACTAGGTGTGGTTCTCCTTTGTACTTGGAGCCCGAACCCTCTCTTATGTGCCACTGCATCTCATTTTCAATATCCATTTGGAGTCAAGCATACACCCCAAGATTTAATTGTTAAGCCTAGCTTAACACTCATCTCTCATGGAAGGATGTCCTTGACAATCAATCCATGTTCAAGTGATTCTATCACTTTCATCTATCAAGCATTCATAAGGTAGGTTAGGTGAGTATAGTTTCACCACAATCCAACCTATTAGACTTCTATTGTCTTTTATACTTTACTCTCAAAGCCTTAGCATCACTAGGTAATCACATTAGCTTCTCCCAAAAGCCCTAGCTATTTGATCACAAGCCTTACTATTAAGGTTTCTTTCTTAATCTCTTGTTTATACCTAGATTTCAAGGTAATTTGATCACATATTTCATTACTAGGTGATTCAAGTCTCAATTGATCAAAAGGTTCAATTCAAACTTTACAAGTAAAGATCAATCATAAGCTATAGAGTCTAGTTCCATTCATGATTATATGATCCTAACTTTTATCAATTACTACACATAACATTAAATTAGGAAGATCACATATGAATCTTCAACTTTGCCTCTAATGGCATAAACCCATAAAGATCACATTCATCAATTTAGATTAGGGTTTACCATATAAATCACATGAAATCATCATAATATCATTAAGTAAAGCTATATTAATCATAATTGGGTGATATCCACTAAATTGGAATCACACCCAAACCCTACCCACAATACAAGCACAACCCTAGCGAGAATTGGATTTTTGACTTAACAATTGGGGGAAACTATGGGGGCTCCATGGGTGGAAGAACCCATGGATGATTAAGCTTCACATGACTTTAATCAAATCCCCAAACAAAACATGAATCAATGGAGAAACACTTCCCTCTTCTCTTCTCTGCTTCTTCTTCTTTTTAGCTTCTAGAGAAAGAATATTTGGAGAGTGATTTGGGGTCTTTTAGATGAATGAGTTAAAGTGATTAGTTTAGGGGTGTATTAGAAGTATATAGGAGGTAAAATAAATAACTAACCGACCTCCCTTAATCCTTAATTAATTAAGTAATTACTTCTCAAACACCTAACTAAAAACTAAAACTCTGAAATTTGGCAGCACCTACGCCCACCCATCCACGGACCATGGATGGGTCTACTGGCTGTCCTGTGGTCCTATGGTTTGCACCTGAGGATTTTCTTGGTAGGCATCAATAGATCTTAAGCTACGCCCCTGACCTGCGGGGCGTGGTTTGGTGTACTGGTCGTGGATGGCCATCCGTGGTTCATCAAATTTTCCAGATTTAGGGGATTGTTTGGGGGTCCTCCTCAAGGACCCCTTGGGTGGTCCTTGGTGAGTCGTACCCAGACCTTTAACCCCTAAAACCCCTATTCTAAGTATGGGAACCATTTTTACAAGTTTTAACCCTCATACGACACTCCAAAACTCTTACCAAAGGCTCTAGAACTCACTAGTTCAACTTACTAAATTATGGGGTGTTACAGGGAACATTTGCCTAGCCACTGCCACAAGGTCCATGAAGCCGACTATGGCTCATGGTCAAGACCACGGCTTGTAGGACCTCACGTGGTCCCTGGGCAGCTCACTTAAAGTTGAGGGTTAATTGGTCTTTTCCGGTTTTAATCAAACTAAAGCTAGGTTGTTTTGACTAAGACTAGGACCACTATATAAGTCTTTTTAAATCTAAAACTGACTCTGTTAATTCATATTTTCCAAAAGCAAAAATAATTCCCAAAATGCTGAATGCCAAGGCAAAAGGCGATAGAAAAGATCAATTGGCGGCTTGCCAAGTTGTTCGGCGAGCCCAACTTACATCACCAAATGGCCTTTTTTGGCTTAATTTTGGCGGCGATTAATTAGATTTTGAACACTTATTTTAGGATGTGGAGTAGAGTTTTGAGTGTTGGACAATACGATTTTAGCTCAGAACACATTTCTCTAAAAATTTTCATAGTTTTGAATTTGTGAGAGATTCAATTTAGAGATTTTGGAAGTGGGTTTCTAATATTCTACAAATTGAAGCATTGTAAAGACTAAATCACTCTTACCAGTTGATGGATAATCGATTCAGTAATTGTTTTTACCTTTTTATGATGTTTGGCAAAAACCCCAATTCTTGGGGGTGTGATTATGTGATTATGGATTTAATTAGTTTATGGGTATTGTTAATTACTAGTTTAAATGCTATGTTGAAGTCAGTTTAATCATTAATTGTGGTTTAATTTATGAATTGTAATTGCAAATGCAATTCTGTATTTGTGTTCTTGGCTTGCTCGAGATAAAGGTTTTAGAACTAAGATTATTGATTAATGATTTATGGATATTGGGTTGATCTGAGTTTAGATCGAGAGAGTGAACCCTCAACCCAATCCTACCCATCTAGCTCGAAAGAGTGGATGAATTAAGGTGTGGGCTGCTCTACATTGTCATGCTTGTTGATATTCGAAAGAAATCACCTGACTCGGGGTAGTTGTTTGAGAGAAAGCTATGTCCCTTGTAGTGTAGCTTACTGATTGATATTTAGCTATTTACTAGTAGTTTCAATTATCCATATATCTATATTTGCCTATGATCGATCACATCCCGAGAATCCTTCTCCCTATTATTATTTCGAAGTTTTTGTGACTACTTGTAGTTGATAATTACAAACCAAAACCCCAATCTGACATTCGTGTCAAGCTTTTATTTGATTAATATATTTTTTGATAATTTCTATTCCTACGGCTGATTAGCCCACGTTTGCACTTTCTAATTGAATTTAAAACACATACCGCTCCCTGTATGATTCAACCCCAACTCATTTAGCTGGGTTTTATATTGATTTACGATCGTTTACACCTAGAATTGGATGAGCTGTGCTTGAAATGTTCAATCAGGTTCCACCCCAACTCTTTGTTGGGTTTATACTAAATTTCGATCGCCTACACTTACAATTAGATGATGAAGTGTAGTTGAGAGTTATAAAAAATGGCGCCGCTGCCGGGGACTGGTGTTTAGAATTCTCTTATTGAAGTTTGGTTGTGATCTTATTGTGTTAGAGTTGAACTAATTTACTTTTGTTTGTTGTTGGTTGACTTTGAACAGGTGACGAAATGAGTGATAACGAGAGAAACATCAGTCAACTTGGATATCATTATGCCATTGGTGACCTGCACGATGCCAATATAAACCAGTCGGGAAGTGCAGGTCCTATCTAATTGCCTCTGGTTGTGGGTAATGCGATATTTCACGTGACTAGCACCATGCTATAGCTCTTGCAAATGAAGGGACTATTCAGGGGGTTGGTGAATAAGGATCCCCATGAACACATCCGAAAACTTGTGGACATGTGTGGTCCATTTGCCTTTGAGAAAATTATCCAAGAATAGGTTAGACTTTCTTCGTTTCCCTTCTCTCTAACGAGGGAGGCAACAAAGTGGCTAGCCGAGTTACCAAGAGGATCAATCACATCGTGGGAGGAGCTCACCAATGCATTTTTTGTAATGTTTTTTCTTCCCTCAAAGATGGTTAAATTGAGGGTCCATATTCAGAATTTTAAGCAAGTAGATGGGGAGCCAATTCATGAGACATGGTTGAGGTTCTAGAAATTGCTTCTCAAATGTCTGACCCATGGACTCCTGAACAATGTGCTACTGCAATACTTCTACCGGAGCCTCGATTCAGTCAACAAAGGTGCAGCTGACCAACTTGTTCTAGGAGGAATCATGCAACAACCGTTCGCTATAGCTTCTACTCTCCTTCATGAAATGACAAAAATCAATCGTGTTTGGTACACTAATGAAGACCAGGTGTCTTCATTGAATTTTGGGATGACAAAAGAGCAAGTGGAAAAATATCACAAACGGGATGAAAATATTGCCAAGATGAAGTCTCAAATGGTGTTGCTTAACAAACAAGTCCTGGGGAGTATTTCTGCAAAAAACGAGGTGAAAATAGTGTCAAGTTAAGATGAGGGTTCTTTGCCGGACTCCTTAAAGTCGGCTAAGAATCAAGGTTGGAACATATTTGGTGAAAATGGACGGAGAAATACAATAGAGATCTGGGTTACTATGATGAATATTATATGCCAAGGAGTGGTAGCCCAAGGTCTAGAGATAGTTCTGAAAGTTGTCGGGTGGATGAGAGGCTCATTTAACATTTCAAGCACACCTCATCCAATTTTAGGTGCCAACGATCATTAGTCCGTATAAAACCCAACAATTGAGTTAGGGTTGAATCCCACAAAGAGCGGTACGTGTTCAAATTCAATTTGGAAGTACAAATGTGGTCTAATCAGCCATAGGAAAAGAAATTATCGAAAAAGACATGAATCAAATTAAAAGGGGTGACACAAATGTCAGATGAGGGTTTTAGTTTTCAATAATAAACTACAAAACAGTCAAAACAACTTTGAAATAACAATAGGGAGAGGGATTCTCGGGATGTGATCGATTATAGACAAACTTTGATATATGGGTAATTGAAACAACTAGTAAACAACTAAATATCAGTGTGTAGGCAAGACTATAAGGGAGATAACTTTCTCTCGAGCAACTATCCCGAATCATGTGATTTCTTTCGAACATCAACAAGCATAAAAATTAAGAACAACCCACACCTTAATTAATCCACTCTTTCAAGCTAGATGGGTAGGATTGGGTTTAGGATTCACTCTCTCGAGATAAACCCAGCTCAACCCAATACCTACAAATCATTAATCAATAATCTTAGTTCTAAATTCTCTCACTCGAGCAAGCCAAGAACACAAAATTAGAAATGCATTTACAACTACAATTCATTAATTAAACTACAATTAATAATTAAACTCACTTCAATTTAGCATTTAAACTAGTAATTAACAATACCCATAAACTAATTCAACCCATAATCACATGATCACACCCCAAGAATTAGGGTTTTAGCCAAACATCATAAAAGAGTAAAAAAGATTACCGAATCGATTAGCCATCAATTAGGTTAGAGAGATTTAGTCTTTACAATGATCAATTTGCAGAATATTCGAAACCCACTTCCAAAATCTCCAAATTTAATCTCTAGAATTCTTTAAAACTATGAAAAACTACAGAAAAAAGTGTTCTAAACTAATTTTGCATTCACTATCATAAGTTTGCATGTCCAACATATTAAAATAATTGTTCAAAATCTAATTTATAGTCACTAAAAATAAGCCACAAAGGGCCGTTTTGCGAAGTAAGTCGGGCATGCCGAACCACTCAGCGAACCGCCCATTGAACTTTTCCATCACCTTTTTTTCCTTGGCACTCAGCATCTTCAAGTTCTGTAACTTTGGGCGATCTCTCGTTGCATCGCGGAACTGCTCGGTGATTCACCGACTGCTCCTTTTTGTCACTGATTTGGTTTCTTCCTTTAGGGCTAGCACACTCGAACTTGAGACGGTCAAGCTAGCCACTTGGCGATCACCAAGCTTGTCTTTTTTCAATTCTTAAGTTTATTTTGTTCCTTTTTGCCTGTTAGTGTTCTTTCTTTGTTCCTCAATCCATATACCTAAAAATCAAGGCTTTAACATCAGTTTATGGCACAAATTAAGCATTTGAGGACACTAAATCGATATAAACAAATCCCCAAATGAGTCCAAATCTCGGATTCATCAACACCCCCAACTTAAACTTTTGCTTGTCCTCAAGTAAAACTCAAGATCAGCAGTTCAAAAAGGATGTCTCAAATAGTGCTGCATAAGACTCAACATGAATGAACACAACAAGATTCAACTTACTCATGAAATGATTCAATTGTGCACTCAAAGATTCAAACTGTGACTCACCATTATTAAAGATGCTCAAGTTCACAATACTTGCTTCAAATGCAAGTTCAAGCTCAACAAAGGTACTCAAATACCCTCACAACAAAAATAATTCCCTATTCACACAAAGTTCTTCAACAATATATAGTTTCAGAATCACATACGACTCTCACACTCACAAAGATGAACACATGCATGACTTCACCCATAGGTTTACCCTTATTTTCCAATCGACATTTGTTTCAGCTCACTCAAGATCACGAAGGTCTTTTCAAGGCTTGTAATGGGGCTGAGTGTAAAGGTATGGTCATTTAGGCTAAGTGGTTGCTACCCTCATGAAGTGTGGTCTGAACATCACTTTCTTTGTTTTCTTTAACATTTTGATCATGCTCACAATTCACCCCATTATTCAACTTAAAATGGACTACCGGATACCTCATTTATTTTGCAACTTCAACTATTTCACAACTTTTTCATTCTTTTTCTTTTGCTTTCTTCTTTTCTTTTCTTTTTACATGGAGGGGTTCCATCTTTTTCAAACCATTGCTCAAAGGGGGAATTTCTCACACTTCTTGATTTCCTTTCTCTTTTCACCACACCCCAACTTAGGCTTTTGGACTAAGTTGGTTATTCAAAAAACCACACTTCATGAGAGTTATGGGTGAATGGATAAAGAGGGGTCACAATTGTTGAAGTTTCTTCCAAGAAAAGGATAAGGCTCAAGAGGGTTCAAGCAAGGTTCACATATCTAACAAGGTTGGCCACAAAAGAGGTATATTGTCAAATTGTTTCACTCTTCAATTTTTTTTTCCTAAGATCATTTCAAGTGTTTGCATCAGTTAGTCAACCGGACCAACGGGGCAAATACTAGGTGTTATGACACACAATGTTCAAGGTAATCTCATCACACAAGGCATTGGCACCAATATCAAACAAGACTCCACACTTTCTAGCTAGTGTGCAATGTTCATCACAAGAGACTCATTCGATAACCGGCTAGTCACAACGAGATGCTAAAAGTTCACACATTGTCTATGCAACTTCATTTGGCCTCATCATAGCTGCACATTCATTTCATTCAATTAAGAGCACTATTCAAGTCATCGGTATTTATCATAATCGATACTCAAATTCACACAAGAACAACCACAATAACAAACAATAGAGGTGGCACAAATTTTTAAAAATATAGGTCAAAACCATTTCCACTCAACACAAGGAGCCATAAGCTCAAACATCCATAAGATTGAGATCAAAACACCATCAAAACATATAAATAGATCACAAAACCCAATATTCACAAACAAAATGTAATCACAAGAGGTAGGTATCGAAATACCTCACCCCACCCACAAAAGAAAAGCAGTTGTCCTCTAATGCAACTAGAACAACAATAAGCAATAAAAATAAAAGAGAGGGAGGTAAAGATGTCATCCTGACAGGCAAAGCCAGGGTGAAGTCTACATCGCAGTCACTCAGTTTTTTTGGGCATTAGTGCTCGGGGTCACCATCTGGGGTTGGGCATCAGTGCTCGATGTGACATCGACACTATCTCCACTAGAGCCTACATAGAAGTATCCCTCAACGAAATCTGAATGGCCGAATGTACCATTGCCTCCTCGACCTCAGTCACCTCATAGGTGGTCACCTCCTGAACATCGAGCTGCTCCTCATCAGTTTCTACCTCAGATTCTGCAGCCACATCATCAACTCTAACCTCATTTCTGATGGTAGATGTAGGCACATCAGAATGGGTTGGAATACCTGTGTCCATGCCATCAGGGATCTCACGGTCCCAAAATTCATCCACATGTTAGTGGACTTTAGCTGGTCCACATCTTTCCTCAACTTTGCAATTGCGGCCTTTAAGACCGTCACCTCATGGGTGGCTCTATGATCTCTTTCACACACCTCTATACTTTTCGTGAGGGTATGAATAGCATCTCTAAGAGGTGTCAAAGCATCGGTGAGAGCTTTCTCAACCATACCAGGAACTGCAACCTCTAGCCTAGAGGCACGCACATCAGCAGAATTAGATAGGTGCCCCATCAATAGCAGCATGGCCTGTGTGAGTGGAGGTCGGGATGCAACAGTACTAGCAGCAGACCTAGGAGGCAAGGCAGCGGTAAAAGAAATTGGAGTCATAGAAGGGGCATAACTTGATATCCCAATGGCCGAAATAGGCAATACTGCCTCTGCAGGTAATGTCTTAATATCAATAGCCCGGGATGTATCCACCGGGGCTGCCCTCTTCTTCTCAGCCTCACCCTTCAAGTATTGGGCCTCAATACGCCAAATACCAGTAGAGGAGGTGGGAATCAATTCCACGTCCGTATTTTCAACACGTTGCACCCAGGCTCAACTCGGTGATAAACTGTAACACCCAGAAAATTCATAGGTGAAACTAGAGCCTAATGTTTGAGGCTCAAAAGTTTATGCATAATATGGAGTTGTAAAATAGCCCAAAATTTTTACCAAGTATATTTTCAAGTGAGGGTTCAAGGAAGGTGAAAGCCTTCACTGCCCTAAGAAGCATCCTTGAACCAATTCCTTAGCCATTTAGGCAAGAGACATTGTTAAAGGAAGGCTTCAAGGCACGTGAAAGCCCTTCACTGAGCTTGGAAGCTTCCGTGAACAAAGGCCTTAGCCAAATTTTGGCAAAGAGGTAGTCCACGCGAGGGTCCACGAGGTGTGAAGGACTTCACTTCCCGTGGAACCCTTCTCGTGAAGATGCCTTGGTCGCGTTAAGGCTTTCTTAGTTCGCTAGGTAGTCTGCATGTTCACGTGTGGGTCCACGGCAAGTGGACAAGCCCACTGCCCGTGTAGACCCTAGTGGACAGTGCATTAGCATTAAAAATTTTAAGGCGCAAGTCCAAGGGAGGGTCCACATCTGGTGGACCTCTCCAAGGAACTTTGCCTTAGTTTTTTTGGCAAGTCCATGTGGGAAAGGGGTATTTTTGTAAATATTGTGTTTAAGTCCTACTTTTAAATGGGTATATTTGATATTGTTTTTAAATAAATATATAAGGTAGTTTTAGTCATTAAAAACCCAATCAAAATCATTTTCACAAAGACCAAAATCAAAATCAAAAGTTCATCTTCCTCACTATATTTCTCTCTCTAAAAACCCAAGAAGAAGAATAGTAAAATTGAAGCTTGGACTGCAAGAAATCAAGGGTTTTTCATATAATTATTCAAGGATTCATCATCAAGGTATGATAGTTTTTATCTTTGGGTAGATTCCACCCAAAGAGCCCCTTCAAAACTTGATTTCAAAACTTCCAATTTTCCCCAATTTCAAGGGTTTTAGTGGAAATTCTGATTGGATTTCATATTTCTCCATATTAACTCTTAAGTATTTTTATAACTTAGGGAGAGAGTGTTTGCAAGAAAAAGTTAATCTGCATAAACAACGAACATGATTACATACATGAATAACGAAATGATAAAAAATTACGAAACCTTAATCTTATATGTACTTAAAAATATAGCTTCATTCCAACTTTTTATTACTTTTGAATTAAAAGGTTCTGGTAATTTTGTAAAGTATAATTTTAGTTGTTCATTTGAGTTAATTATTTTTGTACTATATGTGTTTGCATTTTTATTCCGTTTTTATCTATTTGTATTCCTAAGAATTCTTAAACCGCAACCCCATATCAATTACAAAAGAACCAAACCAAGATTATTTGACACAAAAATTACAGGGATATAACAAGTTAATTGCACGACCAAAAACTAACGCTAATTTAGTAAGAACATGTTACAACTACGGACTGTTAAATACCGTATATACTTACGGCAGAGAAGAAGTTAGTAGAATACCGGAGCTACACAAAGCATTCGTCACATAAAAGAGAGTTACAAAAGAGAATTTATTTTATATAAAATTCTATACCGCACCAGCAGAGATATTATACGAGGAAATAAAACCTCCGATACAGGTTATCAAGATAGGACTAACTAAAGATATGATTATACCCGAGGACATCGGACAACAAGAAGAGATATG
>JAJOOR010042606.1:0-10209 GCA_036250505.1 Solanum acaule
CCCCCCCCCCCCCCAAATTGGTATCAGAGCTAGATAGTAAAAGAATTAAGACGTAAATATGGACAATAAAGAAGATTATAAATACGAATTAATCAGAACAGTAATAACAAAACGACAAGAGTTGAAACATAAACAAGAAAGACTTAATTATAATATATATGCAAGAGTATGTCAAAAATCTCTGCTAGCTCAAAGAAAATCAATATTAAAACTACAACTACAAGTACAACAAATAAAATATAAACTCAAACATAATTTGAAATGAATAAGGAAGAATTTTGTATAGAAGAAAAAACCTACGAAAACCCCGAAGGATTAAAAATAAAAATAATATTTTCAAATTTAGGAAGAAGATACAAAAAAAATAGGTGAAAACTTATATCTAATGATAGAAAAAGAAACAGATGATATATATTTGTAGAAGCTTTTACCAAGCATCAAGACATAGTTGCAAGCTGAAATGGAGGCTTCAGTGCCTCCTTGAATATTTTTGGTTCTATGTATGTCTCATTTTTAAAACTGTTTTCCAGAATTTTGAAATTTTAAAAAGTACTTTAGGAATTTTGATTTCTTTTTTAATAGATAACTCCATGTAAACAATGTGTTATCATCTACAAACATTACATAATACCTCATTTGTCGAGAAGAATCAAAAGGAGCAAGCCCTCGATCAGAGATCACAATGTATTTTCAACAAAGGTTCTCTTTCAATTTTATTTATCAAGCCAAATGTTAATTTACATCCTTTTCCCAATTGACAAGTAGAACACATAGTAGGCACTTTATCCAACTACTAACATCAATGCAACTATTTCTACTCAAACTTTTTGAAAACTTCAAGCTAGAATGTCCTAATCTAACATGCCATATGTTGTATGAGTTCTATCAGTCTTGTGATGCAGTTAAGGCATAAAGGTTATTATCCTCCAAGGCATAGAGTTCATCTTTCCTAGATCCATTGTCCAGTAGTGTTCTTGTCTTCTTTTCCTTTACAACAAAGTTAGATTCATCAAATTCAAGAGTGTATGAGTTATCCTTTGCAATCTTATGGACTGAAAGCAGATTCTTAGTGATCTTGGGAACAAGAAGCACTTCCTTAGATTTCAATCTTGATTTATTTGTATTCCCAATATTAGTGATATCTAACTTTGAACCATTTCCAACACTGATTATATCAGATCCATCATAGTTTTTGGGATCAGCTAGATTACCAGAGTTGTTTGTCATGGGATTGTTGGCTCCTATTCCACATACATGTTGTCATCGTCTACGAATGTTTTCTGCGCATTCACAGCAGCTAGAAATTTGGGTAATTCATTTGCAGCCTTATATGAATAATCCCATTTGTAGAAACATTTTACAACAATGTGGTTATGCCTACCACAATTCTGACATGACTCAAAGGTGTATTTTCCTTTGTTCTAATTTTCACTTTGACTATTTTGATTACTCTAATTATTGTTTCCTTATACAACAGGTCTGAAACCTCTTCCCTTGGAGTGGAAGTTATTGTTAGCTCGATCTTTGTAAGAACAATTTCCTCTTCCCCTGCCTCTTTGAGTAGAGAATGCCATATTAAAATTTTGTTGTCGGTGTGAAACTTCTTCTTCATCCTCTCTCATGTCATATCCCGTGAGAGCATTGACAAACTAATTTAGAGTAAGATAGGGTGCCTTACCTAGCATGACAATCCTAAATGTCTTGTATTTGGGAACCAAGCCTCTGCAAAGTTGATAACTTTGCTATCCTCATCAACAGGCTTGTGTATGGCTACAAGTCCATCACATATACCTTTGAACTCCTTGACGTATTCATCAATTTTCTTGCTTCCCAACTTAACATTTTGCAATTGTTGTTTAAGTTGGAACTCTGTCCTTTGTGTCTTGATGGTAGGCTTCCTGTATACACTCACATCTCCTTAGCAGTTGAGCATCCTACTATCAAGTACATTCTCTCCTCAAACAGTGTGCCTGAGATCCAACTTCTGAGTAAGACAACTTTCTCCTCCCAATCATCTTCATTGTTGCTATATTCAACATCCTTCCCAGTGATAGTTTCAGCCGCCTTTGCAGTAATTTTAGTTGATGGTGATGCAGTTGTTGCCTCCTTGATGAAATATGTTAGTTTTAAACCTGAATAAGCTTCATAATTTATGTCCTCTATATTTGATCATTATTTAGCTTAAGTTTGATGGAAGGCAATGAGATGAGGAAGCAGAGAGAATACTGATTGAAGTGGCATTGCTTCTATTTTTAAGGGGAAAGAAGTAATCTTTAGTTCTCAACATTTATATACACTATCAGATCGAAGTGGCATTGCTTCTATTTTTACGGGAAAGAAGTAATCTTTAGCTCTCAACATTTATATACACTTTTAGAAAATGGGCCTATGAAAATGGTAGGAAAATCATTGTTGTAGTCTTCAAAATCGTTGCACCATCACTATAGAAATGAGGGTTAAGCCCTCCGCACCAATTAGTATGACCATAGCTATATGGCAACGATTCCTGTAGCATTTACAAACCTCATTCCTTAAGGTACTCATACTGCAACGGTTATTCATCCCTCAACAACGATAATTTTATATGATAATTGTTAGAAAATTAAGATTTGTCTAGAAATTCCTAGATAGTAGATATTTTGTAGTAAGATATGTAGTCTTGATTTAAAATGAGTGATGGTTAGTGAGCCACATATGTACATAGTTTGGTGTGAGATATTTTGTTTATTATGTGGTTGTAATTCTCAAACTTTATCTATAAATAGACCATATGTAATGAAACATCTAGCAAAAAAATTGAACTTAAGAAAACTTAAGCTTTCTTCTTCACTTTTAGTTTTTCTGTAGCAATTTACAGCTGCGATTTCTTACTGTTTACACCTTGTAGACCTGAAGTTCTTCCTCCTTTTAGTTGTAACATGGTATCAGAGCCTATTTCCTAAGGAATCTGAATCAAATTTTGTTTGTTTCGCTCATCTACTTTCTGTTCTTTCTTGAATTTGCTTGCTGAAAAAATTCATGGCACCTGAAAATCAACCAATGATAGGTCCTTCGACTTTTACCGGAGATAATTATCACATATGGGTCATCAAAATGATGGCTTATCTAAAGGCTCTCAACTTATGGGAAGTTGTTGAGCTTGGAGAACCTGTTGTCCAGCCATTGAGAGTTAATGCAACTCTCAATGAAATTAAGAAGTATGATGAGTTGGTCACTAGATCTCCACGAGCTCTCACCTGCATACATTCAAGTCTTACGAAAGTGATGTTTACGAGGATTATGACTTGTGAAACAGCCAAAGAGGCTTGGGATAAGTTAAAGGAGGTGTTTGAAGGCAGCAGTAGAGTAAAGTTTGTTAGACTCTTAGCATTGAAGTGAGAGTTTGAGCTTCTGAAGATGAAAGCCTCAAATAGTGTGAAGGAATACTCTTCAAAGCTGATGAAGATTGTGAACCAGATAACAATACTTGGTGAAACCTTTCCAGATCAGAAAGTTGTAGAGAAGATTTTGGTCGGCCTTCCACACAAGTTTGAATCAAAAATCTTAGTTGTTGAAGAGTCTTGTGACTTGACTACTCTTACAATAGCTGAACTAATCTCCAAATTGCAAGTCCAAGAGCAACAGGTCACTATGAGAAGTGAAGGGATAGTAGAAGATGCCTTTCAAGCAAGGCATAAATTCAAACATCAAAAGGAAAGCAAGAAAAGTCTAGTTGGATAAATCTGGAGAGGAAAATCTGGTGGAAACTAAGGTGATTTGTCGATAAAAGGAAAATTTCCACCTTGTGGCATTTGTAAGAAGACAAACCACGTAGAGAAGAATGGTTGGCAGAATTCAAAGAGGTCTCCAATTCAATGTAGATATTGTAAGAATTATGGTCACATTGAGAAGTATTGTAGGCAAAAGCAAAATCAAAGTGGCCAGTCTTCCCATCGAGTGAATTTCGCAGATGATCACCAAGTTGGAAAATCAGAGGAGGATGTTTTCATGGCCTCGCACACATCACGTGTTGACCAATGTAAATGGTATGTTGATAGCGCGTGCACAAGGCACATGGCGATTCATGAAAATCTATTTGTTACCTTGGACAGATTTGATAGAACCAAAGTGAAGCTTGGAAATGGCGCATTGGTGGAAGCTCACGGTAGAGGGTAAGTAAATTTTTCTATTGACGAACGTACGAAAATTATTAATGATGTTCTTTATGTGCCAAATTTGACTCAAAACTTGTTAAGTGTTGCTCAATTGCTTCATAAAAATTATTCTCTTAATTTTAAGGACAAACAATGTGTCATTTATGATCCTAAAGGATGTGAAGTAGCTAAAATTAGCATGATTGACAATTCCTTTCCAATTTCATGCTATTATATTGATACTTGCTCTTTCAATGTTGAATTGAGTGATACTTGGCTTTGGCACAAAAGGTTCAGTGATTATAATCTTAGCTCACTGGTGTATATGCAATCAAAGGGTATGGTGCTTGAAGTACCCAAAATTGACATGTGTAGAGATGTTTGTGAGTCATTGTCAATTTGGTAAAATGCATAGACAATCCTTTACTAAAGGAAGTCTTTGGAGAGGTAAGGAAAAGCTAGAGTTGGTTCATATAGATTTGTGGATTAATGAGGGCGGCTTCTTTGAGTGGAAATAAGTATTTTGTTTTCTTTGTGGATGATCTGACTCGAATGACATGGGTCTACTTTCTTAGTAGCAAATATCAAGTGTTTTCTGTTTTCAAAAAATTCAAAGCTATAGTAGAAAGGGAGAGTGTCTGTAAATTGAAGTATATTAGATCTGATGATGGAACTGAATATACTTCGTATCAGTTCAATAAGTATTGTAAAGATTATTTGGGTATCCAACAACAATTCACTGTTAGCTACACTCCACAACAGAACGAGGTTTCTGAGAGGAAGAACAGAATAGTGATGGAGATGGCAAGATGCATTTTAGCAGAAAAGAAGATGCCTAAATACTTTTGGGTTGAAGCAGTCAATACCGCTGTCTATTTGCTAAATACATTACCAACTAGAGCAATCCAAGACATGACACCATTTGAAGCATGGAAGGGTATCAAGCCGTCTGCAACACACTTTAAGGTATTTGGGTCGATATGCTATGCACATGTTCCTGATGCTAAAAGAGGCAAATTAGATAGCAAGGCAGAACTGTGTGTTCTGTTGGGCTATAGTACAATTGAAAAAGGATACAAAGTGTACAATGTTAGTAGTAAGAAGGTGTTTGTTAGTAGATATCTTGTAGTGGATGAGTCTAGCCACTATGATTGGGATCGAGATACTGTTGTCAAGAACCAAGGTGGGAGTACTTCAGTTGCAACTCCAAATCAGCAAAAAGGTGATACTCCCTCTAGTCCTATTGCTGGAACAAAAAACAATTTGATGTTGAATTGACTACATACTCTCCTGGTTTGAAGACCAAATCACTAGCAAAAGTTTATGAGCAATGCAATTTTTCTCTTGTTGAACCATCCTCGTTTGAAGAAGCAGCAAACCATAAAGTGTGGATTTCAGCAATGGAGGAGGAACTTGCCATGATTAATAAAAATGATACTTGGGAGTTGGTTGATAGGCCAGAAGAAAAGAATGTTATCGGTGTCAATGGGTCTATCGAACAAAGTTAAATCCAAATGGTTCCATCTTCAAGCATAAAACTAGACTTGTAGTTAAAGGCTATTCTCAGCAGACTGGAGTGGACTTTGGAGAAACATTTGCTCCTGTTGCACGGCATGAGACAGTAAGATTTCTAGTCGCTCTCGCAGCATAATACAAGTGGAAAATCTTCCATTTGGATGTCAAATCTGCATTTCTCAACGGATTGCTTGAGGAAGAAATTTATGTTGAACAACCTGAAGGTTTTACCGTTGCAGGTGAAGAAGACAAGGTGTACAAACTTAAAAGGGCTCTTTATGGTCTTAAACAATCCCCAAGAGCTAGGTATAGTAGACTGGATTCTCATTTGTTGTCTCAAGGCTTCAATAGAAGCCTAAATGAGCTTACTTTGTACTTCAAAAGGCAAGCAAATGGGATGTTGATTATGATATCAGTTTATGTCGATGATTTGATAATTACAGGTGAAAATCCTCTTGCGGTTCAAGAAGTTAAAAATGAAATGCTAAAAGTTTTTGAGATGTCCGATCTAGGAGAAATGAAGTTTTTCCTGGGAATGGAGATATCTCAATCTTGTGAAGGAATTTTCTTGTCTCAAAAGAGGTATGCCTTGAATCTGTTAAAAAGGTTCAAGCTTGACAAGTGCAAAGTTGTTGCAACTCCACTTGTTGTGAATGAAAAATTAATGAAGGATGATGGCAAAGAGAGGGCAGATCCAAAAGTTTATGGAAGTCTTATTGGAAGTGTATTGTATCTAACAGCTTCTAGGCCAAACATAATGTTCGCTGTCGGTTTGTTATCTCGATATATGCAAAGTCCCAGCACTAAGCATTTTGGAGCCGCTAAAAGGGTGTTAGGGTACATTAGAGGAATGATTAATTATGGAATCTGGTATAGAAATATGGAGAATGGAGCTCTTATTGGCTATTCAGATAGTGATTGGGGTGGATGTTTGGATGCTTACAAAAGCACTTCTGGTTACTGTTTTTCGTTTGGTTTAGGAATTTTTTCTTGGAGCACAAAGAAGCAAGATATTGTAGCACAATCTTTAGCAGAAGCCGAGTATGTGGCTGCTGCATCTGCTACAAATCAAGCAATTTGGTTAAGAAAGATCTTGTTGGAATTGAATTTGTTGCCAAAAGAACCAACAGTGATCTATGTGGACAATAAATCAGTCATTGCGATGGCTGAAAATCAGGTGCAGCATGGAAGAACAAAGCATAACAACATAAGGTTTCATGCTTTAAGAGATGCTGAGAAGAATGGTGAAGTCAAGTTGGTGCATTGCATCGGTGAAGATCAACAAGCTGATATTCTGACCAAGTCTCTTTCCACTAAGAAGTTTGAGTTTCAAAGGTTGTTGCAAGGAGTTTCAAGGAAAAATCTTGAGGAGGAGTGTTAGAAAATTAAGATTTGTCTAGAAACTCCTAGATAGTAGATATTTTGTAGTAAGATATGTAGTCTTGATTTAAAATGAGTGGTGGTTAGTGAGCGACATATGTACATAGTTTGGTGTGAGATATTTTGTTTATTATGTGGTTGTAATTCTCACACTTTATTTATAAATAGACCATATGTAATGAAACATCTAGCGTAAAAAATTGAACTCAAGAAAACTTAAGCCTTTTTGTTCACTTTCAGATTTTCTATAGCAATTTATAGCTGCGATTTCCTACTGTTTACACCTTGTAGACCTGAAGTTCTTCTTCCTTTTTGGTGTAACAATAATTGGCACAGTGAGAACCATTGCATTTGATGTTTCACAGCAGTTCCCTTCTCTTTACCGTAACAGATTTGATATCTCAATTACAATGGTTATTATATTTTTGCAACAGTTGTTTGTTGTATGTTGTAACTAATGTGTTTGTTCAATTGCAGCGGTTATTATGGTTTTGCAATGAATTTTTAGTATATATTGCAACCTATTTGATAGCTCAATTGCAACAGTTATTATTATTATGGAACGGGTTTTTGATATTGATCAAGAAGGCTACTGCAACTGTAATCTTTTACCTATTGTAACCGTCTTCATGAGTTCCAAACAATTGGTAGCTAGTGCTTAAGAAAATACTATTGCAACAGCTCTATTTAACCTATTGGAACTATTCATGTGTTCCAACAGGTTGGATTGTAATTATAAATATTTGACATATGAAATTGTAAATATCACGAAAGATGATTGATTCTAATTCAAAATATCCCAGCCAAACCAATATCCGCCACGGGCGCAAAATATAAATATACGATTCATAATGTCACTCGCCGTTTAGGTGCAAAATATACAAATGTACAAATCATAATGCCATCCTCTATAGGCGCAAAAAATTAGTCACAATGAGATCCATGGGCAAAATATACAATAGTTGGCACATTTTTCAACTTGATAACAAAATAAGACTTCATAATATCAACAAAAGAGTTGGTCATACATGACTTTCGACAACTTCCAAGCAAATCTCAAATGTCATCCTCATCAATGCTTTCATCACCATCCTAACTTTTTTTTCTCCACCTACAAAAGTCGATAAACAAAAGTTATGAATCAATTTTCATCATTTATCTAGTAGAACTTAAATTTTAGTCAAATTAAAGATAGGCAGTGAGTGACATGAGGTTAGAGGAGAAAGGCATTAAGTTTCCTTCACAAATAAAAGTAACACTAGCTACCAAGTCTAAGCTAACAGATGCATTATAAAGTCTTATACAAGGCAGTGATGTGAAGTGAGAAAACTCTTTAACCAAAGTAAGTTTGAAAACTAATCAACATAGAGTCATTAACAACCTTATAGACTCAAGTTAGTCCCTTAAAGAAGGATCAATATTATACTAGAATCAGGCCGTTAAATCACACAATTCAGTCCATTTTCAAGATTAAACGCGACATCACAAACCATATTATTATACGTGATATAAATAACTTTTAAGAGCTCATTAAGTTGCTAATAGTGTTAATATCCGTAACAGTATCCGAACTGATTCTATATAAAATCGTACAAACAGAGAACCAAATCCAAAGTAGCAACATTTGAATACCAAAATCCAAACCACAACATTTCAATACCAGTACCAAAATCACAGGCTCACAGCAGTTGAATACCAAAGTCTAAACCACATCATTTGAATACCAAAACCAAGACAAAAATCCAAATCATGATATTTTAATAACAGCACCAAAACTAAAAATAGGACCACATCATTTGAATATCAAAATCAAAACCAAAACCACAAACCATTGAATATCAAAACTACAACAAAAACCAAAACAACAATATTTGCATACCAAAACTAAAACCAAAATCCAAAAACCATACATAAAATTACTCACATATAAAGATTATAAAGTACAAATATCAAAACCACATTGTGTGAATAAAATCATCGCTTCAAAGAACCACAACATTTGATCTTGACAACAATTTTAGAATAATTCACAGATAAGATAAAACTGAAATAGAGCAGTAAAAAAAAAAGTTGGCATCACCTTTCTGGCAGACAACTACGAATAAATAAGAAGAAGAAGAAGAATAAGAAATATAATAAGAAGAGGAGAATCATACCTTGATTGTCGCTACTGGCAGATGACCGATTGATTACTTGGATATCTTTTTTTTGTGATTGACCAGAAGTTGCTGCCAACATGTCAACATCCAATTAAAGCCCAGGGTACATGCGATTAAGGCATCAAAGTATGCCAACTGTAACTTCATGGCGTGTGCTTCTTTTTTGAAGTTCTAACTTTTCCACCATCCTATCTTCCAATTCATCCAATTTTTT
The DNA here is from genome assembly GCA_036250505.1 of Solanum acaule. Classification (NCBI taxonomy): domain Eukaryota; kingdom Viridiplantae; phylum Streptophyta; class Magnoliopsida; order Solanales; family Solanaceae; genus Solanum; species Solanum acaule. The sequence continues at coordinate 9,402 of JAJOOR010042606.1, forward strand.
TGCATCTCATTGGTAGCAGTTACTGTGGAAAATTATATGCACAGCGAAAGTATACCAGAATCATACAACTTACATGAATAATAGACAACACATTGTTTTATGGTAAAACAAGTACAATCATGTTAGAGCAAATAAACTTTTCTGAAATTTCATTCAAGAATTACCTTCAAGCGAATCCACAAGCTAGTTCACAATTTGGACCACAGTTCTACGATCTTCTACAGTGAACCCAAGTTCACTTCCGAACTCTCTCAATACTTGGGTGGGCAAGTATCATATAGAAAACTTATCTTCTTTCAAGGGTTAGAAGAATCCCTATTTATAAAGATTTCTTCCTAGTCCAAGGAGAAGGAATTGTTAGAAAATGAGATATTTCTAGATGTCTTTGTTTAATTGTTATTTTCTTAAAATATTATGTTAAGTATGTAAAGGAAAGGTAGTCCTTGTTTTATGGAATATGTTTTGTAAGAAAGTCAATAGTGGTTGGATATGTATGGTCCTCTACTAACTTTGGAAAAGCTTATGTAGATATATGTGTGTATGCTTTTTAAAAGCTGAAAAAAATGAATGAAAGTTTCTGCTGCTGAACCTTATTTTCTTCTCTAAAAGTTTCAAATTCTAACAGTGGTATCAAGAGCCCTTCTTCTTGAGGGATTTGTGAAGGCAAGAAGGCTAAGGTTTTTTCTCCTTCTAAGGTGAGAGCTGAGCAACAGTAACATTAACATGGCATCCAACAACTTCTTGGGTGCAGGCCCTCCTATGTTTACAGGAGAAAATTATCACATATGGGTGATAAAGATGAAGGCTT
>JAJOOR010042607.1:0-12971 GCA_036250505.1 Solanum acaule
TTAATGGTGATTCCACCAAACAGACCACCTATGATGCACTCAGTCCACATATTCCAATCATCTTCCATTAAGTCCAAAGTCCAAAACACAAATGCCCCCTTGAAATTACTACACCATATAATTAGCTAATGGTTGAACCAGAGAAGAATTGTGAATCAGCTGCAATCAACATAGAGACGCATTTCTGAGCAAATCACTGCTGCAATAGAAACCGATAGTGCTTCACATTGTTAACATGCAGCTGATCTAAGCTTTTTCAGATAGTCTAGCAAGTGAAACCTCAAAATCAAGCTGCTGAAGGAATCAAGTATTTATGTCCAGCAACTTCACATTCCAATGAACAAAAATCCTTCCTCATACAATTCCATCTAAGGCACCTCAAATCCATTAACTGGCATAACCAGATCCAGAAATATTAAAGGAAAAAACTAATTAATAAATGATTAAAATGAAATGAAAAGTTGGAAATAGACATGAGCTAAACATCAACTTGAAGCAATACAATTGATTTGCAAAGTTGAAAATTAATCCAACAAACTTCCCCATAAAGCATAGCACCACAAAGCACATGAAGAGAGAAAAACACAAAACTATTTCCAGTGCTTAACTTCATGTATACATCAGAGTTCAGACAAACAAAGTTTGCAATCATTCCACAAATGTTCAGGACTCCTAAAATATTGCATACAAATTATTTTCTTTTAGATAAACTAGTAAGATTTTATTATCTTAACATCATTCGGTCCAAGCTCTACGAAAAAGGAGTTCTTTTCCGGAAAAATTATGTTAGAAGTTCTTTTTAAGGAAAAACAACCCCTGCATACTTGGACCAAAAGGTCATAATCTTCATAGAAAAACCCAAAGGTAATTTATTTTCCCAAACTTGCTCAAAATGCATAAAAAAGTACAACATCAACATAACCAATGAAATTACACAACGTCGGGCCTGGGGAAGGACGTGCGTACACAAACTTACCCAACTTATAAAGGTAGAAAGGCCGTTTCCGATAGAAATGATTTATTTTTTTTAAATGCAGGAAAACAGTACTAAAATAAATTTGAAAAAAATGTGTAGACATAAAAAAAATTCTCCAAAAACATCATCAAAAGATCTGAATCAGCATAAGAACACACAGTACACATACATAGACTAATAAATCCTTAAAAAAATGCATTTTTTTCGCATAAATTACAACGAAAACTGAATCTTATGAAAACTACGAACCTGACAATCGATAATTTTACCGTAACGGCCAAAAGCTCCTTCGAGTTGACGGTCTGTGACATCCCAAGCTAAACCTCCAACAAATATACGATAATCATGGTCCTTTCCTGACATTTTTCTGAAATTGAACAAAAAATACCAATTTTTAACAGAAATATTAAAACCCTAGAAATCAATTGAGCTGAAATGGAACTAAAATCGAACTTCAACTGAGCACGAAGAGATATATACCTGGGTTCTGTACTGCGAATGAACTGATTGAATTTTTTCGCTGTGGGTTCTTCACAAAACCCTATTCTCACTTTTGATTTTTCCCTTTTAACCTTTTTGAGGGTCCGATGCGGGTACCGGATACGGTTGGAAAATTAAAATATATGTATATACTAGATACAACCTGACATGTTATTAAGAGTTCAATATAGGTTACTTTTTTCGCTTTAATTTGTGTGACATATTTTGAAATTTAAAATATATGTATATACTAGATACAATCTGACATGTTATTATGAGCTCAATATAGGTTACTTTTTTTGTTCTAATTTATGTGACACATTTCGAATTTCAAGATTTAAGCAAGTCTATATTTGACCATAATTTTTTTAAATATTTTGGATTGTCTATTATTGTGACTTATAGTAATTTTTTTTTACGTAGTTTACACTATATATTTTCATTCCTAAAAAAATAAGATTTCATGCACAAATTCCGGGTAAAACTTAAAATGTTTGACTCTCGAAAAATGAAATGTGTAACATAAATTGGGACAAAAAGAGTACTTATTACGTTATTTATTTTAATTTATGTGATGCAAATAAAATTTTGAAAGTTATCTAAATATTTATACGATTTAAATTTTTTTTATTAATTATTGTGATTTTATAGTACTCTATACATAATTTTCAAAAAATATGTTGTTTGTTTGTTTCAATTTATGTGGTGCTAATAGAATTTCGAGAGTCAATCATATTTCTTTTGTTTGTGCTTTATAGTATATATTTTTTACGTAATTTTCAAATAATATCTGTTATTTTTTTTCAATTTATGTGGCATTTGATTGATTTTCGAGAGTTACTTATTCTTTATATGTCTTTTAAATATCTTAAGTTGTTCATTGTAGTGACTTATGGTACTTTTGGCGTTATTTTGAAATAATCTATGTTATTTTTCTGTCCCAATTTATATGATACTGATATAACTTGAGAGTCAATCATATTCTTTATATGTCTTTAAATATTTTAAGTTGTTGTACTTTTTACGCCACTTTCAAATAATATATGTTACTCTTTTGTCCCAACTTATGTGGCAAAAATAGAATTTTGAGAGCCAATCAAATTTAAAAAATGACTTTTAAATATTTTAAGTTGTTAATTATTGTGATTTATGACCTTTTTTATATAACTTAAATATATAATAAAATGAAAAGAAAATTGATAAACAAATTAAAAACAAAAAAAGTACAAAAATTTCGTAAATTTTCCTTAGCTAGAAGCAGTTACATCGACAAAGTAATATGCTAGAGCCATCAAAATAGATTTGATTCAACTCAATTTAACCCTACTTATCAAATTTTTTTTGTCTATTTTAAAATATAAAGAATTTTACCTAGGTCTATGATTGTGAAAGCTTAATTATCACAATTATAAATATTTATATACCTAAATCCTAATTACCTTTCATAGCGTCACACCTTAAATTTATGTTATTGGCACCCAAAGCTCTAATCCAATTTGAGCAAATTAATCCATATAATAAAACTCATCATATCTACATGCCTAATGTATACATGTTGAAGTTTTTCTAAATAACATATAATTATTTCAAAATAATCGTCACCACAAATTGGTTCTAGTAATATACCAATAAATTCTTGCTCAATATTTTTTTATACATTTTTCCAAATACGAACCTACCGTAGAAAGACTAATCAGTTATTTCTTTCATTGTTCCCAACATGCCAATATTAACACTAATGATACATAAATGTAACTCGTTATTCGAACAACTATATTCAGAGTTCCTAGAACTCATCATAAGGCTTGTTGAAAAACCCATTATCCCTTTTCTGTTCAAACTGAATCAATATAAATACAAAATCTACTTATAAAAAATTAATGAATATTGAAAACTACATCCACTAATAAATAAGAAGACAACAATAGCATATGATGATAACTTGTTGTAAATTAAATAATAATAGTCATTTTGACCATAGAACATCAACCTTATAATAATATGATAAGTTTAGTAACATTTTGTTGAATTAATTCACTTCAAAGTAACTTTTAACATTTATAGGCACAAATACAAACAGAACCACCTCCCATACAAGATCTAGGATATAATGCATCATGAAAATTCTTGTTGCAAATAGGCACACAATCATTGGTGTTCTTGCATCTTATCTTAAAAACTGGAGCAACACATTCTCTAGCATCTTTCTGAACTTGGCCAATAGTAGGGTTGACAACTACAAAATAATATAAAAAAGTCATAATACCTAAATATATCGTTTAACTTCGTCTGATATTTATTATCTTAAATTTTGAATGTACATAAACAAATACTTAAACATGTTTAAATTTGAATAAATAGACACACATATCTTATCTAACATCCAACTCTAGTTTTTACAAGAAGATATCAATTTATATAAGCTCGTTTGGCCACGGAGAGTTTTTACTTTTTTCCAAATTTTTGTACCGAAAAGTTGTTTGAATATAGAATTTTTATAAGTTTTCGGAATTTTTTGAAAGTTGAAAAACTCCAAAGAGTTTGTTTCCACAATCCAAATCACTCACTAAAATTCAAAAATAATTTCAATTTGTATTCATGTTCAAAATACTACTCTGATTTTCGAATATCATTTTCAACTTGAAAACAAATATTGGGGTACTTTTTTCTTCAAATTTTACAATTTTTATATCCAAACGCCCATTAAATTGTGATTGTATTACATAAGTAGTATTAAAAATAAAATTTATCAAATAAGATATTCTAAAATCACATTAATAATAAAATAGATAAAATATAAACATAAAGTAATTTAAATTTAAAACTTATAGAAAGGAGAGTTTTGATGAACAAACCAGAGAAATATGTGATGATAAGAAGGAGGAGACAGTGGTAAATTGAAACTTTTGCCATTTCTACTTGATTATTATTATTTAGAGAAAATGTTGTGTGAATTGTCTAGCCATTGTTGCAATATATATATATATATATATATATATAGGAGTACAAAAATTATTATGATAATCTAGTCAATATTACATTATTTTATGAGATAAGAAAACAAACTTCTAATAAATAAGAAAATGTCTAGTCAGTTTCTAATAAATTTGGTGTTAATTACCCATATGATAGGTAGATTATGAAATTTTATTGGATAAATTTATATTAAATTATGAATTTATTATGATATATTAGACGAGTCAAATTATTGGTTAATAGAATTGAGTTAATATTTAAATTAAAATTATATGACTTAGATAAAGTCAATTATATTAGAATTAGTATGTTAAGTTGACAAGACGGTCCAGCCCATTTTCTTCAAGTCCAAGATCCACTAGAATTACTTGGAGACCAAAATGCCCCCAAGTCATAGTATATGCCTATATAAAGGGGTTTTATACCTCTATGATTGTGATCAAAATTCAACTTCATTCGTGGTGAAATTCCAACAAGTATTCCATCAATTCAAGAACAGAGCAAAGATCTTAAACTAACGATACTTGTAAGGAGAAGAATCAAAGAATCACACCATTTATATAAGACTTTATAAAGATTATAACCCTCACATATTAAAATTAAATATTATTACTTATCACTATTAAAATTTATGAAAGTCACTTTAAAATTTATGCAAGTCTCTTTCTCTATATGAATTTCTTAGTTGGCATGTCATATTAAACTAATCAAAAATTAAATTAATACATAGCTCGAATTGATTCATATTTTTGTATAACGTGAAAGATTGACATGAACATACACCCCTCATTAAAAATTGGCATATTTTTAATTCAATATTTTATTTAGCAATTTTAACTTAAAAATAATGGCATTCTTTAACCATATTGGTATCCAATATATGGAAAATATATAATAATAATAATAGGGGAATCCCCACTCCCCTTCCCTCCATCCTAAAATCACATCTATTTGGCATTAATAATTATTAAAGTTAGTAACATATCATTAACAAAGTAATATTAAAAATATACAAATAGTTTGTTCAAAGAAGTAGTGTACACCCTCAAAATAAATTATGCTATTACACCATTATGTAAGTATATTTCTTTTATCTCATTGGAGTGGTTATATTGTATCAACATTTTACTTTTTTGAAAGTGTGATTTATATGTATTTAAGATATATAGATAAATCTCGTTTGCGCCTCCCTCCTGTTTTCGCTCGTCTCTCTCCTTATTTCTGTGTATCTAGTAGCAAAAAGAAGCATATTTCTCGATGTATCCGACTTGAAATAGGTTATGAAATTATTAATTATTAAGATAAAATATAATTATTTCAAAACTATAGCGGGTTAATAGAATGACCATTTGTAAATTAAGTAATGTATTCATTTTGATCCTCAAGCAAATGATAAGTCTTACCATTTTGATGAAAGAAACTTTTATAACATTTATGGTTCTTTGGTATACGTTTTCTTTAATTGAATGAACATTACGATTTTAATTTTTCGTAAGACTTCAACAATAGTAGCCACAAAGACAAATACGATCAGGTTTATCTGAACTTAGTATACAACCTGCACTAATTAATTTATCTTTATATTTATCCTCGCAACTAGGCATACAATCTTCATCCACCTTGCATTTTATGTTGAAAATTGGAGCAGCACATTGCAAATCTTTAACTTGATGGTCTTGAGCAATCGTCGTGTCAAGGACCATAACAAAAAAAATATTTATTAAAATCAATTAAAGAATACAATAGCAATAAGAAATCTAATTTTGATAAACCTTCGACTCAAAAAATAGCTAAAATGCATGTAAATAATAAAATATTTTTTAAAAAAAATAAAATGAGAGAGTTAATGAACAAACCTAACAAAAACATGATGATAAGAAGAAGAGAGTAGTAGACTGAAACTCTTGCCATATTTTATTCTTTGATTAATTGTGTTTTTGCTTTTGAGAGAATGTTATGAATTATTTGGCCATGGTTCTAATATATACTATTTATATAGTGAAAAATTAATCAAATTGTTATAATTCAGTCAAAGTCACATTGTTTTACTAGATATCAAACTTTAATTGTGGAAGAAAATATTGAAATTTTTCTTTAATTGTGCAAGAAAATATTGAAGTTTTTCTTTAATTGTGCAAGAAAATATTGAAATATTTCTTTAATTGTGCAAGAAAATATTGAAATATTTCTTTAATTGTGCAAGAAAATATTGAAATTTTTCTTTAATTGTGCAAGAAAATATTGAAATTTTTCTTTAATTGTGCAAGAAAATATTGAAGTTTTTCTTTAATTGTGCAAGAAAATATTGAAATTTTTCTTTAATTGTGCAAGAAAATATTGAAGTTTTTCCACGGATTGACCCAATTTTTGGGTGGTGTTTAATATTTTTCCTTAAATATCATAATCTTTAATTTTTGTATCTATTGCTTATTTAATAAATATTTGTGAACTAAAATATTTTTAGAGCATTTTGGTGTCCTCCGAAAGCTTGAGAAGTGTAAAACTTGCGAGAACAAAATAGAGGCAAGAGAACATTCTAAAAGATGGTCTATGACACTATTTCGCTCGGTACAAGTTTAGATAATTTTAGCATTGCTCGTCGTAAGTTTAGAGAACTTTATAAGTTTTATAGGTAAGTTATGCCTCTTATAATGATATAACTTGTGAATTTTGAAATAAAATGTTTGCCTCTTGTGGCATAAGTTCTACAAGAATTAAATTATTGCATAATTTGTTTTGCTTTATATATGCAATATAACATGTGATATATCTATTAATGACTATTATGACACAAAAATATAAATTTGTGTCCATAAAAATGGTTTGATTTTCAATGTTAGGGATATTTTGACCACTTATTTTACTTTTGTATTGGTCAAAACGTCTCTTTTTGCTAAGAGTCCATTGAAGAATAATTACATAAAGATAAAAATAAAATTTGCATATATCCTACTATCTCTAAACCTTGTTGAATCATTTTGAATATATTATTGTTGTTGTCTAATAACAATAAAATTGAGAGGCTTAAATTAATTAAACAAAATAGTATAGTAGTAAATGGTAAGTAAGTGCAAATATAATTATTTACATTAACAACAAATAAATTTAAAGATTTTTTTTCTTTAATTTCCATTAAATTTAGTGAATAGAGTTTCTTTAATTGTTAATGGACAATATATTTTATGATTTCTTAATATAAATACAAAATCTACTAAGAAATTACTGAATTCCCAAAAATTTGCACACAATATCCTTATACCAAAAATTCGCACCCAATACACTACATCCATTAATTAATTAGAAGATAACAATAGTATGATATATAACTTGTTGTAAATTAAATAATAATGAACTCATTGTGATCATAAAACATTAACCTTATAATTTATTAAATCAAATAAATGATAAGTCTTGTAACATTTTGATAAATTAATCCACTTCAAATAAGCCTTTAACAATTATAGGCACAAATACAAACAGAACCACCCCCCATACAAGACTTGGGAAACAATGCATTAGGAAATTTCTCATTGCAAATAGGCACACAATCATAGGTGTCCTTGCATTGTATGTTAGAAATTGCAGAATCACATTCCTTAGCAATAGTAGGGTTGAGAACTACAAAAAAAAAAAAAACACGTCAGAATATATAAATATATCATTTAATGTTGTCTGAAATTTATGACCTTCAATTTTGGACGTGCACAAATAGCGTAGGCACAAGCATTCTATCTATGAAGACATAAATCTATACTAAATTGTGATTGTATTACACAAGTAGTATTACAAATAAAAAATTTATCAAATAAGATATTCTAAAATCAGATAATAATAAAATAAATAGGAGAGTTTTGATGAACAAACCAGAGAAATATGTGATGATAAGAAGAAAACAGCAGTAGACTGAACCTTTTGTCATATTTTTTACTTTGATTAATTGTGCTTTTGCTTTTGAGAGAATGTTATGAATTATTTAGCCATGGTTCTAATATATAGTATTTATATAGTGAAAAATTAATCAAATTGTTATAATCCAGTCAATGTCACATTGTTTTACTAGATATCAAACTTTAATTGTGCAAGAAAATATTGAAGTTTTTCCATGGGTTGACCCAATTTTGGGGTGGTCTTTAATATTTTTCCTTTTTTTAGTTTTTGTATTTACTGTTTATTTAATAAAAAATTGTGAACTAAAATATTCTTATTTATGACCCCAATTTGCTTGATATAAGTTTAGAGTACTTTAGTCTTAATCGACATAAGTCCTGTAAATTTATATGCAACATGAGTTGTGTGGTATTTCTATAACTTAATTCGCCCGACATAAGTTTAGAGAACTATATAAGTTTTGTAATAATTAAGTTATGCCTTTTCTGACATAATTTGTGAATTTTAAACTTGAACTTTTGCCTTTTGTGGCATAAGTTTTATAGGAATCGAATTATTTTTGTCGATAAAAAATTATTTGATTTTTGGTGTTAGAGATATTTTTTTATCACTTATTTTATTTTATTATGTATTTATCAAAGTGTCTTTTCTAGGTGAGAGTCTATTAAAAACATAATTTATATCTCATAAAAATAAAAATAAAGTCCTCGTACATTTCACCCACCTTAGACTGGACCATCTAAAATCATTCTGGACATATTAATCTTGTTATCTAACAATAATAAAATGAGAGACTTAAATTAGTTTTTTATATTAGTAATGGGTAAGCAAGAAAAAACATAATAATTTACATAAATATGCTAATTTCTTAGTGTCTGCCATCGATGTGGTACAAAAAGTACCAAAATAATTACCCTAATTTTGGTGATCTTCTCCGATTTGAGTGCGTCCAATAGAGTGTAACCATGTAGGGATGATAATGGGGTGGGGCGGGGCGGGGCGGGGCGGGTTTGAAATAAAAAATCTTTTAAATTCTTAATTCACACAAATTCTCTGTATCAGTTTTGCACCTATTTGTGCCATCACCATTTGATGAGTTTTAAGTAAAAATGAATATTTACGTAAACTGTTTTGAATGGCTAAGAAACTAGAAAGAAGAAAAAATTATCTCACTACTTGCATTTAATTTTTTGTTATTACATCAAATGTAACCAATTCAAATCTACCCAAAAAAAAAATGTTGCTGACATATCTAAAAGAGTTATAAAACATTGTAATGTTAAAATAAATAATGTTATAACATGTTTATTTTAGCGATTAACAGCTAATTAACAAAATTTTAATTTTTAAAATTGAAAACTTACTGAGCCTATTATTTGAAATGTTTTTTAAAAAATATGTGGGATGGGGCGGGTTGAACATAACAAAATATGTTATGTGGGGCAGAGCGGGGAGGGTTGAGATCTTAGCGGATTTAAGCGGGATTTCCCCGCAACCGCCCCGCCCCATTGCCATCCCTATAACCATGTATCAGTCTGACACTTCCGGATACGTCCATCTCAGATACATTGAGTCAAATTAAGTGTAATTTATTTAAAATACATTGTATCTAAGTGAATGCGCCTATATATGGTTGTCTCACTCTCCTCTCTCTTATCTCACTCGTCACTCTCCTCTCACACCCGCCTCTTTCCTTGTATCTGGTATCTCTATTAAGTGTGATTTCATAAATCAGGAGATGATTCAAATGTATCTAGGGATCTCGTTCACCTCCCACTATAACAACTTTTAGTGGCAATAAATAGACTCATTAACAAAGAGTGCTAAAACACTTTATCAACATTAGTTAATTGTCATTTGATCCAATGTCGCTATAAACTTTAGAGACATTTCCAACGAGTGCTAATAGCCTCTAAAAGTCATTTTTGATGTAGTGTCCCTTCTATCTCACTCGTCTTTCTCCCTATTTCACTGTATCCGGTAGCAAAAATACATGTATCTATGTATCTGACTTGAAATCTGTTATAAAACTATTAATTAATGGAATGATATGTAATTATTTCAAACTATAAGGAAAATTAATAAATATGATAAAACTATAATTAGGTAGTTTTTCCTAGGGCTAGGCATTCGGTAATTCGGTTTGGGTTTTTTTTTCGGTTTTCGATTCTTGTACCACGTGTACCGAACACCAAACCGAATTATTTCGGTTCGATTCGATTCGGTTTTTTTAATTCGGTTCAATTTATGTTATTTCGGTTCGGTTTTTATTAGTTCGGTTTTTTGTAACAAAAGTAAAAATCAGAAAGAAAAAAAAATGGATGAAGAAATCTTGAAAACAAAAAATAATCAAAATATCATATACAAATATACAATTCCTAATGCTTGATGGTGGTCGCCGGTTTATGCTGCTGCGCTGGTCGGCTGGCGGCTGCTACCTGCTGGAGTGTTGCTCTGCTGGTTGACTGGCGGCTGCTGCTGGTTGGCTGCTACCTGCTGGCCTGCTGCTGTTCGGCTGGCCGCTGGTCGACGCGATGACGCCGGAAGTGGGAAAGCATTAAGGTTAAGGGTTAGTGAAAGCGGCGCTGCTAACTGCTAAGGGTTAAGGGTTAAGGCCTAAGGGTCAGAAAAATGAAAACTAAAAAGTGAAAAGCGTGGTCACTGGCCTAATTTGCATATAATATTTATTATTTAATAATTAATATAATATAAATATATATTATAATATAATATATTTTGATAAACCAAAATACCGAATAATACAAAAGTCACATACCGAAAACCGAACTAAAATACCAAAAAATACAAAAATTTATACCGAACCAAAAATCAAAATACCAAAAAAATTCGATTCGGTTCGGTATTTCGTTTTTATGCCCAGCCCTAGTTTTTCCTAAACCAAATTGAATAACTACCCGTAAACTTTTACTAAACCGCCCAAGTTTAACTAATACCAATTCTGTAAGGATTCCTTTTTTTATAAACCAATTAAAACAAGGAAAGTGGTAAACAAAAAAACTTAAGATCACCCCTATAAATACACTACTTTTCTTAACACATTCTATTATTCTTCTTCTTCACAATTTAATTAATTTTTATTCTCCAAAAAATCAATGGCTTCAAAAAAGTTGATCTTGAAATCATCCGATGGTGATGAATTTGAGATTGAAGAATCGGTTGCGATTCAGTCTGGAACGATAAAAAATATGGTTGATGACGATTATACCCTCATCCCATTGCCTAATGTGAATACTAAAAAACTAATTCTAATTATTGAGTACATGAATAAGCATGCGGAGAAGACGGATTCAAACGAAGAAGAAATTAAGGAATTTGATAAGGAATTTTTGAAGGATATGAACTATCAAAACATGTTTGAACTTGTAGTTGCTGCAAATTATCTTCACATTAGCGATTTGATGAATTTGTTGTGTCAGACAATAGCCGATAGAATTAAGAACAAGTCTGTGAGTGCTGTTCGTCAGATATTTGGTATCATCAATGATTATACGCTAGAGGAAGAAGAAAGGGTTCGTGAAGAACATAAGTGGGCTCATGAAGGAGAAGAAATTGATGAATCTCTTGATTAGATTTTTTAGGTTTGATTTAATTTAGTGGTTTTAATTTATTTTTATTTTTTTTGGTCTAGGGTTTTGAGTTTTAAGCTATTGTTGATTTTTATTAATTATTTTGTGTTTAAATTTAGAGTTTTAATTTATATACCTAATTTCTGATTTGAAAATAAAAAAAAGTTATATGATACTGTCCCATTAACAATTTAAAAAAATATATCAACTTTGCTCATGATTCGTTAATTAATGACTTAATTAATTATATTCTTGTTTTATGGATATAGATTAATCACTTCCTTGTTTTATATGTGCATGTTTTATACGTGCATAAATATGTGAGTTGGAATGCAATTAAGCACCTAAATTAAGCTAGACATTGCAAATCATTAAGAATTTAATTCAAGTATATATGTTTTAAGAATTCAATTCAAGAATATTAAGTTTAAAAATTCAACTCAAGAATATACGATTCAACACAAGAATATACATACGTTTAAGAATTTAACGTAGGGGTGTGTACTATTCGGATTAAATCCAAAAATCAAATCAAATTTTTATTTGGATTGGTTTTTTAATTTGATTTTGAATTAATAATTTACCTTGTTTGATTTGGTTTCGGATTTAAAAAATAAAAAACTGAAAAAAATCGAATTATATATATGTGGGTGTAAAATGTTTAGATTCGAAATTAAGTTGAAGTTAACCATTTTTGTCTCTTTTATGTTTGGACATCTATAATTGGTATACTTATAAGTATCGTGTTTTAAGTTTTACTTATGATTTATATTAGAAAGTATATTTAAGAGATTCATAGCTATAATTTGCTAATTACGTTCTATAGCTATAGCTTGCTAATTACGTTCTATAGCTATATTTTGCTAATTACGATTCTTAGTTACATGTTAGAGGGAGGAGAGAGGTGAGCGAGAGAGGGCGGAGAGAGGCGAATTTAATACATATATCTGTCAAAATAATTGTATATAAATAAAAAAAAAATAATAAAAAATAATAAAAATAATAATAATAAAAATAATAATAATAAAAATAATAAAAATAATAATAATAATAATAATAATAAT
>JAJOOR010042611.1:0-11371 GCA_036250505.1 Solanum acaule
TAATATTTTCATATTCTATTAAAGTAGAAAAACAATGTTAAGTATTTATATGAATTGACTTATAAATAATATTAAAAGTCCATCATGGAGAGGTTTATAAAAACTTCTTTAGCAAAATTAATTGATAAGAAAGAGAAATGAATATCCAAAAAGTAGCCAAAAAAGAAAAAAAAAACTAAAATGAAGAATTCAAATTTTCAACAGAGTATTCATTGATTGTTGTCAGCAAAGAAAAGACTTGTGTGGGAAAAAAAAAATCAAAACTTATTTGTTCTTATTTCTGTGTGTACTCAATTACATGTAGCCCCAATAACTTATGAGATTGAGATGAGACCATTAAATTATAGGATAAGGAACACTATGGATGGCACCAAAAGGGAACATGATTTAGTAACTATTTGCATTTATCTCATTTGTTTCTTTGTTGATCGAGCTTTGTGTGGAAATGAATACATTTCTTTATTGTTAATTAGAGGTTTCTGATATGAACGTTGATGAAATGAAGAAAAAATATAATCAGAAATAATGCTTTCATCTTTTGTTGGTTTTACATGATATGAATCCGAATTAGTGAAATTCTTAAGCGAGTATAGGATAATATTGAGTGATGAATTATTTCTTTGACAAGACAAGGATTTTGCAACTTGGTTTTATATGTGTGGTATACATAGGTTTTTTATATATATATATACATTCACATGTTTATAAATTGGAGCTAAATTTAGTGCATATCCAAATTGCAACTCAACACTATTGACTTGATTGGAGTTGGTTTCAAATTTGTCTACTCAATTTATCATGTGAAGATTGTGCTTTGGCCTTACTAGTTTGTCCCTCTGTGTGTTGATGGAAACCCTTTGTGGGCCAAGAACCACATTTTAAGGCTTTCATCTCATCTTGGAAATAAATAGTGGCAAGATTGATATATAAATATAGACTATTTATTAAAAATCTCAGGTTCGAACTTTAAATATGAACTTATTTTGATACGAAATATTTGGGTTTAGCTGGTAAGAATCAAGATTAATCGAGGCTAAATGGGTTCAAATACCGAATAGTTAAAAACAAAAGTAGACAGTTTATTTGAGCTGAAGGAATGAAAAAAACTTCTTATTGCTATAGAGCGTTTTACCTTATGAGTTAGCCTATCTAGTGAAAACCTCAATTAATCGAGCGAAAAAGTGTTACTATCATATCATTAAATAAACGTACATAGGTTATTAAAGTGTTCGATTTTGTGGGATTTGAGGCTTACTTCCTCTCTGTTTGATTGTAATAATAACGTCAAAAGACAGAAAAAATTGATGGACAAATGTCTTCTTGTTGTCAAATCAATTTTCATTCATGTTATTTCTATCTATTGGTTGAGGTATATAAAGGGCCCCTAACCTAGTTGTTGTTTGGTTCTTCTATGGAAAAAAATGAGATTTACCTTTAATCAAATAAATGTCCAGAAATAGAGTGGAAGCTAGATAATGCGTAGACAACGATACACCATCGTTATATCACTAGTCCTTTTTGTTCGGAATAGGTAGAGTGAAAAATTCACTAGGTATAAGATTTCATTATTATCGATTGTGTCCCTCTCATCCCCATACACATACACACCAAATATCAAAACCTCTTCATCCACTAAGGTGAACGTACATACAAGTTATTTATATATTTGGATGATGAACTATATTTTTTTTGTGTACAATTAATTTTGTTGTAAAATTATACACATACTAATAGAGAAAAAAACTACTACACTCATTCATCAATTATTAATATAATAAATAATAATAAAGTGAAAACATCTTTACATTTTATTGGGCCTCAATTCTCAAGGTCAGATACCCAGAACTTACTGGGCTGGTGGTAACTTCTGCAAGAATAGCCCATTGGGCTCAATAAGACCCAAAAGCCACTTACTTATCAACAAGCCCAAAGTTACGGGATATATACCGTTCCGCCAACTAGTTTATCAATATGATCAAAAAAATATATAATATATATACTATCAGTGTACATGTATGGTATATGTATGTTCAATATATGTATATTTAGTATAAAATATACACAACTTATACAATTTGTTTTGTAAACTAAATGATCGAATGGTTCAAGCCCATAATAATCCCGAAATAAAACATCACTTATATGTACTTAGGATTAGGAAAAGGGTATCAAATGGGTGGATTGAATTAAATTTGAACGGATCAACATGATATTGAGTTAATAAACAAGCAAGTTATTATTCTGCTAATTTTATTAACTCAGTCAATTTTAATCCGTCCAAATTCATTCTAACTCGCTCGTTTCACGCCTCTAATTACATTCACTTTTGTTTGTAGTTTTTGAAATAAAAAAAAAAACTTGATTTTTTGCAAACATCATTTGCTAACTAGTAAAATTTTACCAAACATATAAATTCACTTTTATTGGGTAAATATTAATCATTCATTTTCTATTGGTTGGCATGATTTGAAGGAGGTTTAAAAAATAGAGTAAATTCCCTTTTACTTCTCTTTAACAAAACCCACAACTTTCCTCTCTTTTTGTCATATTATTTTTATATAAATATTTTTCCGAAATCACTTATATAATTATAGTGAATTTATTATTGTTTTTTTTTGCTGTGGTATAACTCACTCTAGCTTAGAAGTGATATTAATTGATAAGCTATATTAATAATTAGCATAATGAAAGTAGAGTTTGCATGGTTAAAGGCAAATTTGCTTACTAATGTGAAGATATGCCTTACTTTTTATATTAGCAAATCTTTTTATCATGATGTTTGCTAAACTTTAATTATATAATATATAAAAAGAACACCATCTTTTATTAAAAAAAAATTACTTGCTGGAACTATGATCTGTCTTCACTTTTTGAAACGTATAGCTAACTATTTCAAAATTTCCATTACTAAATCCAGTGGCGGAGCTAGGATTTTTAATAAGGGGTTCAAAATCTGAAGAAGTAAACCACAAACTAATTGAAGGGGGTTCGACATCTACTATATATACATAAAAAATAATGATAACCATATATAAATAGTAATATTTTCCGTCGAAGAGGGTTCGAATGAACCCCTTAACTCTATGCTAGCTCGGCCCCTGATTAACCTCCTATTATTTTTTTATATAACTAATATTATATAAAAAAGATACACCTTATCATGATTTTCTATTGTTTTTCGAATCTGAATCCAAACTGGAAATCTCTAAAAGTACCAATGCTTGCCCTCAACATAGTGGAAGTTTTAGATGATATTATATATTATATAGTATTGTTTTGGGCTTGAAATTTCTTGATGTGGATTTGCCAACACCACCTAATCATAGAGAAATAGAAAGCTATCAATTTGGAATATATATAGTGAGAGATAACATAAATATTTTTTGTTTTCGCTTTTGATACTTACTGATTCGATTAATTCATATTTGCACCCTATACGATCATGCTTCGTGCTCAGGGTTCTCTTATTATCCAACTATACTCGAATATGAAAGCTCTCAATAAGAATCTTTGGAAAATAATTAATTCTTGGCATTAACATATTAGTAAAAAGTTTAGATGATATAATTATATGTTGTTGGAAAATTCTTGATGTGGATTTTGCCAAAACCATGCACACTTAATCAAGAATAAAATAGGTTTTATGGACTATCATGATTCATGAATCAATAATAATTAACAATATCATGTTATCATTAATGGGGTCCAAAGGAGAAGACTACTTCAAAACTTTCAACAACTTTTCTTAGATTCCATTTATTAAGGAGATTAATTTGAACTAATCTATCCCTCTTTTCTTCTTAATGGAAAATCACGTTAATTAATCCATCTAATCTGCAGATAACCCCCCCACCCCACCCCACCCTCACCCCCAAAGGTCATCAAGTGTCACATCTCTTATATACTCCCTCTTTCCCTAATTACTTGTCCACTTTTGAATTGACACACCTATTAAGAAATCAATTAATGACATAGTGAATTTACCATTTTACCCCTATTAATTATGAAGTGGATGAAAAGTTCTGCATTTTTCAAAGTAATTAGTCATTTAATTGAGGATATAATAGGTAAAAATATTGTCCTTTCTTGATTTGTCAAGATGGACAAATAATTAGAGACAATTATAAAAGGAAAAGTGGACAAGTAATTAGGGACAGAGGGAGTATATAATATATATAACATGAAATGTCAATAAAAGTTTGGCAGTAATTGTTAAGATTATGAGAAAGTCACTAGATTAATGGCATTAATGAATTATTAATCTTTATCATTAGTATATGGTATCTATGTCCCTTTGCAATATAAATATTTCTTCTGTCTCAAAATAGTTGTCTTATTTTTCATTTACATTCCTATAAGAAAATATTATAAATTAAGAGGAGTATATGACTTTTTTTTTAATTCTTATTATGTCTTAAGATATAATCGATCTTCACTGAATCTTACTCTATTTATGTGTCATAATTATGGCATATAATCTTCAAGAATAATTACTAGTAAGAATTAAATGAAAAAAAAAAAAAGTTTGATTATTTTTTTAAAGCAAATTTATACCACTAGACAGTGGTCTAGTGGCTTTTTATCAATAATAATCATAAAAAATTCTCAATAGGAATAAGTACAAGTAAGGGAGGCCAGACTTTACCTTACCAATTCTAATGAGGTTACCTAACCTCTACTAATTAACAACCACGAAGAAAATACGAGCTAGAAAGAACTAGATATTCTATGATCATCACAAAGTTTATAATACACTCTATGATGATATTACAAGTGAGGATTCTTAGGTAATGAAAAATCATAAAGGCCAAGGAGAAAGTTGAGTTATCAACCTCAAACTTCCTTTCACAAATGTATGAACTAAACAAGATAGATTGACCTTCTAAAGGAACCTGGAATATGTTTCTCTTGTCTTCTTCTTCAAATCTGTCTAATAACAGTTGATAGTGCATCACTTCTTGGCTTTATTGAATCTTGTTGAAGTTGTTGATACTGTTATATGATTTTGCGAGTCGTATCGATAGTTGCCTTGGAACAAATTCCTCAATCACTTTACCATCCCAACTATGCTTTCTTTCATGCTTCATTTTGTTGTTGCGTTGTTGCCTAGGAGAAATATCTGCATACCTAGCTGCAATTGCAAAACAATAACACAACATTTCCTCTTCCTCACCCTCCTCAGAGATGTCCTCATCATCTAGGTTAGCAAACTTATTTGGGGACAAAGTACTACTAACACCAACTTGAAGTTGTTTGTTAATGTTAAGGTGCAAGTGAAGCCAATTTTTCAATATTAGAACTCACCAAACGATCATTTAAGATTGCAACAACATTTGTTGACAAATAAGTTTGATTTGAATCTCTAAAATGACAAATATTTGAAGGAAAATATTTTTTTAATAAGGACGATAAGTGTTAATAACAACTAGTGAAACTTCAATTATATTTCACATCCCATAACATGCTAGTGTTGTTTTATAAAATCGTATGTTGTACATGTTACACTTTTCTCATTTTTTTTTG
The DNA here is from genome assembly GCA_036250505.1 of Solanum acaule. Taxonomy (NCBI): domain Eukaryota; kingdom Viridiplantae; phylum Streptophyta; class Magnoliopsida; order Solanales; family Solanaceae; genus Solanum; species Solanum acaule. The sequence continues at coordinate 5,524 of JAJOOR010042611.1, forward strand.
TTTTACCAAATGTAGATTTTTCTATGTTTTTTTTTTTGAAGGACAAAACATTTACTAGAATTATTTTTTCTTTTACCAAAAGATGAAAATAAATCTTACATATTAGACTACAATTAGTGAATAATTTATTTTAATTTTTTCATAAGTTATTTTTTTAAGAAAATTCAATTTTGTGCCTAGTGAAAAATAAATTTATGTAAAATGAAAAATGGATAGAGTATCTTGCTCATAGAGTTGTGGTGATTTATGTAGAATATTGGAAAATAATAATAGGTCTTAATTAGGGATGCGTATTCGATATTTTGGATATGATTTTGTATTATTCGATTTCAATTGTTAATTATTTTTTTCCGATCATCTAATTCGAATAAAATAAATTTGGTTTGATTTTTCTCGATTGAGTTTTTTGTTTTTTCCAATTATGAAATATAAGAAAATCTGAATTTGATATAATCAAAGATACTTGAAATTTTGAATGACCAAAAAGAATAATATTATTTAAAAAAGTGAGATGGGGTACTATTAAAATCAAATCACTTAGGTGGATTTCTTTTTGTTGTAAAAATTTCTCAAAATACGAGATAAAATTTTAGAATTGTACTTTTGATATATATATATATATATATATTTATGATTATGGTAGAAAGTTACTAGATAGTCGAGTATTGTCTAATTTTCTATTAGTATATGTTATTTTTTTTGCTTCAATTGTCATATTATTTGTTATTACTACTTTTTTTTAGTTGTTTTCAACATCGCTTCTTCACTATCATATTTGTTTTACATATTTGACTTTTAATATGCTTTACTCGAATTAAGAATCTATCGAATACTACTTTTCTACTTTCACAAAATAGAAAATAAGGTTATTTACACTTATGAAATTACACTAAGTATAATATTATCGTTTAACACCTAATAGTTTATTAACTTGTGAAAATTTACAGTTCAGAAGGATTAAAAGTAAACATTTAATTAATTAAAGATTATATATATTTAATTAAAATTACAAGGATCAAAATAAGAATTTATTAATATGTGAAGGACTAAAAATGCTAATTATCCAATTAGAAAAGCAGCAGATTGGCCCCTACACAAAAATATATCCTGCTGACACGTTGCATTCGCTACCGACAATTTAAGCTCTCTTCTAATTGGCTAATCGATTGAACTAATCAACAAGCGGGGTCCACCGATTCGTGAATTATTAGTTTCGTCTCAAACCTATCGACAGTGTTAATAACATCTTTTTACTTGACTAAATAAATTTAATAACACTCGCAATCTTGCAACATGAGTAAAATACATTCCTAAATTATCGCTACAACACTTTTTTTCTCTCGACTTTTTATCAAGAGTTTTATGCTTGTACAAGAGTTTGAGATTATTTGTTACGTCATATGGGGGTATATCTAAGTTCAGTTAGTTAAGTAGATGAGTTTTTTTAAAGCTGTCAATTGTTTAAGGATGAAATTAATAATTTGCGCTAGATTGAGGGGGTGCTATCAATAGTTCAACAAATATAGGTTTTAGATCACAAAATAATTAATTTAAATTATTTTTTAAACTCTGTGTCAAATTAAAACAAGGGTGTAACAATTTTGAAAAGGGAAAAAAACAATAAAAGTGGGACCCAATAGAGTAGAGTGTCGAATCTAGAGATAAGTGGGCCCGCACTGACGAAAATGCTTTTGCAAGTTGACAACAGCACAGTGCCCACGTACTTACTTGTGGGTCCGTCTTTTTATATATTTTTTTAATTAAAAAAGTTAATAAATAAAATTATTAGTATTACTATCTGGTAAAAAAAATTATGAAATATTATGTTCACTAGTGATGTTCTGTATTGATAATGGTGGTTAGGTTTATTCACGATTTAGATAAAAATCATTCAAATCGAAAAATTAATTGGATGGAGCATGATGTTGGTCTTGGTGGAACGTGTGATAGTTGAAGGTGATGCTAATTGTATAGTTGATTATCAACTTGTCAGAACATAACATTCGAAGATTATAGTAAAAGAATAAAAATATTCATTCATTCTTGATACAAATATCTTAATTTCGAACCTTAAAAATGAGAAGAAGAAATAACATATAATAGTAGTAATATATAATAGCATTAGATACCACCTTTTAATCCTATCACGAAAAACGAAAATTCATTATTCTTAAAATTTTAATTTCTCCAAAAGTGAAACTTCATAACAATATTCTACGCTTCATCTGTATATAGAAATTGTAACTTCAGAATAATGATTATTTTTTAATTACAGGAGTTGAAAAAAAAAGCTACTTTGTGATTTTGTCCAATTTTTTTCATATCTATATTGAAAGGGAGCTACAAATTTTCTACATTTTCAAAGATGTGAGTCTTCTCAACTCCATAGATTACATTTTTTTCTTTACATTTTGTGTCCGATATCTATATTGAAATCAGACTAAAATGTAAGAGCTGTGTTAGAGATCAAAGATAAAAATCAAACTCTTTCTCAACATCAATGGTAAAATTAGATAAAATGTTTAACAAAAAGTAAAATTACTCAATTTAAATTGGATAATAAAATAATTATATATAATTTAAACAAATACTATTAAAGGTGAAAGTGTGGGAAATGAGTGAGGGGTGGTGGACATAGGGGAACTTTTGGTTTGATAGGTTTATGTTACGTCAATTCGAGTTTGCTCAATGAATAAACACTTGAGCCTGGAATTGATGAAATTCGGAGAAAACATGAAAGCAATTACTATACTTGAGCGGGGGTGGGGGGGAGTCATGAGACCTTATAATATAATCACATTCACTATTACAACTAGGGGAGGGGAATGACACAATCAATGTGAAATGACACTTGTGAGTTTCTTACTTTCACTAGAAAAATCATTTTTTTTTTCAATTTTTTGTTGTCTTAGATAAAATGTAACATTTTTCTTCCTATCCAACATACTATTATGACTTCATGAATTGGCTAGTTACATACTGGTTGTTAGTTAACCGTAGCCTTTAAAATTCTTTTATTCAGACTTAAAATTGATTATTTTCCCCACATAAAAAAATCAATTGCGTGTGAAACCAATGGATGTTATCCAAGCTAATACATCCAAAACACTAGTAAACTTTTTGCATGATAGCCAAAAACTCAATAGTTATGTGGACCCAAAAATTTGCCTATAAAGTCAAGAGATGAAAGAATATAGATAGGTCCACCAAAGTTTTAGCATTATTATTATTAATTACGTAAGTTGCTTTTGCACGTATCTTATCTCATTATGAAAGTGATGCATTTGGACCATAATTTACACTTAAAAAAGAAGGAGAATTCTAGCAATACGTCCCTCCAAAAATCCTATTTATTTCATTATTCTTCGAGTTTTGAATTTTAGTTAGGTTTGTTATTTAGGACCAAACTACAATCTTATTATTTGTTGTTCTTGTATGAGCTTGCTTACGTAGGTTGTTGTCAGCCAAACGTATAACTAGTCAGTTGAAATATGATTATTGATGATTTATATAACATATTTGAGGTCGAGGCATACATTTTCTTACTTTTATAAATTTCATATCAAATCAAATTACGTCACGTTAGTTAAAAAAGGAAAAAGAATAGTGAAAAGACCCATGTTTGAGAGAATATGTTGACAAAAACTAGTGATAAAAATTCCAAAAGACTATATAAAAAGGAAGAAAAGAAAGATGAAAAGAGGTACGAGGTGAAAGTGAAAAGAAAGAAAGAAAATTTAAAGAAGAAAACAACAAGGAAAAAATAATAAAGTTCTTGTGTCCATTATGGCCATCTAAAATGAAAAAATGTTATGCTTTTATGATACATAAAATAAATAAATTAGTTGTTAAATTATCCTTTTCAATCAAAATCCTTTTTTATTTTTATTTGGAAATAGTAATTAATAGACTAATAGTATATATGTTAATTATGAAAAAGTTGTTCAATTAAAAATAATTGTGATGTTGATGTTGAATTTAATTAATTAAGAGATGGAACACTTGTTATCACAAAACTTTGAGTTAATTAAGGGATGGAACACTTGGCATCCAAATTTATCAGGGATGTAAAGCGGGTATTATATAGTATCATAAGAAAAAATAATTCATACTATCATTCATTTTGAAGATTAAAGAAAAATTTAAAATCTAAAATTTATGGATTCAATAGTTAGGTTTTAAGCACTGAACCAACTGTACTTTTAAATGATGGATTCAGCTCTACTTCCTTTGTCCCTAATTACTTGTCCACTTTTGAATTGACACACCTATTAAGAAAACAATGATTGACATAGTGAGTTTACCATTTTACCCCATTAATTATGAAGTGGATGCATTAAAAATTAAAAATTTTCAAGAAGTTCTACTTTTTCAAAATTAATTAATTGCGGATATAATAGATAAAAAAAATAATTCTTTCTTGATTTGTCAAAATGAATAAATAAAAAAGAAAAATTGAATAGATAATTAGGGACACAAGGAGTATTACAAATTACAATTTTAATAAATTTTCACATACACAAATTTATTCATGTTAAAATTGTTTGAGATGTTCATCTTTGTTTTATGTTATAAAATAATAATAGATATCTATCCTTTCTTTGGAAAGTCTACTTGTCATAAAACCTATAAGGAATTAGCAATAATACATACAAACATACACACATATGACATATGACATATATATGTAGCATCAACCCTTTTCCTTTCAATTGAGTTGATGCCTCTTTAATGTGACTATTTTTGTTGGCCAAGAAGTTGCAATACCTTCTAGTGACACCCTACCCACCCACATTCTATGAAGGGGATGCCCAAAATTATTATTTTTTGAAGAGAAAATACATAAAAACTTCTCTGAACTTGGCACAAAAATTTATTTTAGTAGTTAAACTACATGGGTGTTTATATACCCTCTTAACATATTTGATGTGAATTATTTTCAACCCTCCGAACACCAGCCTCGTGCTCTTGTTGATACAGCTTGGAACGACACGTAATTCATCTTTTAACATTTTTTAAAAATAAAATTTGACCCTCCAACGGTATTATCCGACCCATTACGTATTTGAAGATCCATCTTCATTTTTAAAGAACCCTAATTTCTTCTTCTACCTCACCAACCCAATCATCCAAAAATTGTGACCTAATTCTTTATTTTTTTCTTGATTTTTCTCAAATCTTAGCTCTTCAAACCTAAAAGTTGAATCATTGAAGGAATAATTGTTCTTCAAAATGTAATATTCAAACCTATTCTTCTTCATCTATTATTTTGATTTTTCTTTCCTCCCTTTTTCTTATTATCTATTTTTTCCAGATTCTCGTTACTTCTTGCACAAAATTGCAGCACACAATGCGATCAATTAATTTGACAAATCTTTGTATGGAAGAAGATGATTATACTACGAAGAAATTTTTTGATTGTAATCATGGACTTGTGGTGCGTTTGAAAACATCTTGGACTTCAAATAACCCCGAAAAAAGATAATGGTCATGTCCTTATTATGGGGTAAAGATCATTTTTGTTTAAATTTTTTTAGCCGATTAAGAATTTGATTAACCACTAATTCCTTCATCCTTTTTCATTATTGAAGGGTCTTAGATCTTGCAACTTTTGGTGTTGGAAGGATAAAGAAAATATTGATCCGAGGTCAAAATTTGTGATTCCTAAACTAATACAGAAATTGGGTGAGCTTGAGAATATAGTAAAATCCTCTCAAACCTCAGCCACTGCATTTGAATTGGTTGAGGTTACTGAAGAAGTTGACAAGCCGGGAGATTTCAAACAAGATGATGATTGTCTAGGTATGAAATTGAAAATGTTGCAAGAAGAGGTTGAGAAGATGAAAGT
>JAJOOR010042617.1:0-11278 GCA_036250505.1 Solanum acaule
AAAAATTAATTTATGTGGAATCTCTATATGGACGTATATTTTCATTCAGGATTAGCCTCCACATCGAAGGAAAGAAAATCAAACGACAATCAATCATCTCAGCACCTCCGATGTAGCTAGGAAGACGAAGATCAAGAGATCAAGTGTACAATCTCACTTGAACTAGAAATGCTATTCACTCTTTTATCTTGCAATAAATATTGTATTTGATAAGATCGTTGTTAGTGGGGCACAAAAGAAAAAGAAAGATTAGTGTGAGTTTTTGAAATTAGAGGTTGTAGTCATTAGAGGATATGTGAAGTTATCCAGATCGGGAGATATCAACTCAAGTTGTACAATCCAGTTCATTCAAATCTCTAAAGAAAATCATTATAAACCAAAGGAACTGGATTAGGCATCAAATCGATGATCTGAACCAATATAAAACTTTATATCCCATTTTATCTTTTAATCATTCAATCTATTCTCATATTAACTAACTTGCGGGTAAGTCGATTAACACTTAGTAACAATCGACTATAGATTTATGAAAATATTTCAATTCACCCCTACTCTTGAGTTTCACATTTGAAACAACTGGGACGGAGCCATCCTTTTCCTAGGGTTGTCTTCACCAAAAAATTACATTGTATATAGAAATCAAATTTTGATTTAATAAATATATATACAAGTATTGAAACCTTTTAACACAAGTTGAAGATTTAGAGCCCGTTTGGATTGACTTAAAAAAAGTAGTTTTTAAATCAAAAATAAAAAGTCAAACTGAAATGACTTTTAAGTCAAAAAATAAAAAGTAGGGGGAGACCTACTTTTGGTTTCTGACTTATTTTAAGACATTTTTTACCTTGTCAAACACTTCGTAACTTATTTTATGTCATTTTTGACTTATTTTAAGTTATTTTTTATATTTGTCAAACACTTCCAGAAATAAAAAACTGACTTAAAAGTAAGTTTGACCAACTTTTAAGCCAGTCCAAACACCCTCTTAGTCTAATGGTTAAGGGGTTGTAAAACTTTTGTTAGGTCACGTGTTCTCAAACCTTATTAGCCTCATAATTATTTTTTTACTACAACCATTACATCCCTTTAATGAAAATTTTGGCTTCATAATTATTTTTTTACTACGACCATTATATCCTCTTAATGAGAATTTTGGCTCCACTCCGAGACAACATAACTAATGCATGGACTAACAAGTAACAAACCCTACCAAACATGATGGAAATGACTGTCCAAGTCAAATACATTACAACCATTTTCTCAAATAATTAAGAGGCAATGATATACAAAAATGTATAGTGTATTCATTATATCCACTTGCTCTCTGCATTTTGATGACTGTTATTAGCGGGTTTGAGTTATACCTTTTAAGGGGATGTGAAAATTCGGAATTAGTATCTTTTCTTAGTAATTCAAGTCAACCAACAAAAAATGATTCATATATAATTAGAGTCTTCTACCTTACTGTAAGGATAAGATCAGTATATATCATATTCTTTCTAAATTCTATTATGAAATCACATTGAATATGCCATTATTGTATCCATGACCGTTAATGCTTAGCAATTAGCACTATATGACGATTTATGTACAAAACTCTTAATATGAGTTGAGAAATTATGAAGCATGATTGATTAATTACCTAAACTTTCGATGTTGGTGGGGTTTGACTTCCCACCCGCCATCAACGCACTTTCTTAATAGGACCATTGAACCTAAGCATTAGAGGTCAAAATTAGACCTGTTTTGGATCTACCAAGTCGATTGAAAAGAAAAAACTAATTCACCGTTCGATATTCTTTTATATCATTTGAACTCTAAGTATAGAATTACACGTGCAAGTTTTCCTACTTGTGGCTCGTCCGTGCTTTCCGAAGCGCTGCCTGTGACTCAGCATGGGAGAAGGGGGCGGAACTGCACACTTTTGTGTTCAAAGTATTGTCTGAGTGAGTGGGCAGCCTCTACCAAACAAAGCTTTCTTGAAGAGGCAGGGTTGGTTCCTTTTCGTTTTACTATTTGATTGAAAAATGTGAATAATATATAATCCCTAACAGCTTGTTTGGATGGGTGTTACTATTGTATTATTAATGTCTTTTACTCTTTTTGATTGTTATTTATATAATATCTGAAATCTCGAAATTAGTGTTATAATGTTGAATCTGAGGAAATGTCTTTGAAATTACCTTTTTTTTTAAAGAAAAGTTATATATAAATTAATAATTACCTCTATAAGAAAGATGCTACTCATACAGTTGGAAAGGGGGATTTTTAGTAACAATATTGAAACCAATTAGGTGCAATGAAACTTGTGTGTTTGGTAGAGGGTGTATCAATTATGATTGTATCAAAGCCACAAGTCAGAGAAAGGCATACAAAAATGTCTAAAGTATTAGGTAGACTGTTAGCACCAAACTAACGACTACTACTATTATTAGTTAGTATATATAATTATATATATCACAAGTGAAAACTTCAAACTAACTACTACTACTAGCTAGTATTATTTTTTTCTAGTAAGTTAAGTTGTTGCTTTTGGACTAAATGATACATGTACAACATCCCTCTATATAAATAGGGATAACAATATCCATCATTTCATAAACTTGTGTTTTTCTCTTTCCAAATTTCCCTTTATATAAGTTGGTTTAATTAATTAACTAGACGTTATATACAATGGCTTTTGCAGCAATTTTCCTATTTGTTCTTTTTGTTTCTCCGATAATGTGTTATGGCAAGGATCACATTGTTGGAGGCAGCGATGGGTGGAGTCAATCTGGAGATTATTCCACTTGGGCATCTGCTCAAACTTTCAGTGTTGGAGACAACCTTGGTAACTTAATTTGCCTATCTTTCTTTATTTTCCCTTCACAAGGAATTACAATAATTTTTCATATGTTCATTTAACTGATAGTTATTATCTCGAAAAGTTGGAAGCAAAAAGAAAGGTGATTTTATGAGATAATAACTATTATTAGATGAGTGAGTACTGTATGAGAAATTTTGTTAAAGAATGGAAAAAAGTCTCATATTGGTGATTAATTAGATGAGTAATATCCTTATAGGTATTGGACAATCTTCCTGCATTTCAACTAGATTTTGGTGTGTGAACCTAATTTTACAAAATCAACTAAATTTTTCTAGGTTCTAGGAGTAGATAATAATTAGATGGCTACATGTGGTGATTTCCCAATCGATTTGCGATGCATTTTTGAAAATATTATGATATGATTGACTTGTTAGAGTTTTATGACTTCAATAAATCACATCTTATTCTAGGTTCAACCGACTAGATATAAAAACCATATACAATTATGTTTGTACAGTCAGTATACCTTTTATGTTATTTTTATTTATTATTGGAGATACATAAAATTATTTCATTTATTTTAATCGAGAATTATGTCTTTGCTTTTCACTAATTGCCATAAAAGTTTTAAATATTCTAAGTAAACTAACAAAGAAGCTCAGATGCGCAGTGGTAATTGGCAATGATACAGGTACATTGGTCACTCGAATACAATTCATCAAAAAATTTAGTGTGTATAAACTTTTAAGCTTTCTTGCTTGCTAAAGCCTTGTCTGACATACTTGTTTCTCTTTATTTTGGAGAAATTGTAGAATGGGATTTTCATGATGCATGTGATTGATATACTAATAAGTAAATTAAAATAGTACTGGAAAAGAAACTTTATATGAATATGTTTTGGCAGTGTTTAACTATGGTGGAAGTCATGGAGTGAACGTAGTAAGTAAAGATGACTATGAGAATTGCAACACTGGAAATGCTCTCTTAACTTACACTGGTGGACAGAATAGCATACCCCTTTCAAGTTCAGGTGACATGTACTTTGTTTGTCCTACACTTAATCACTGTGACACTGGCATGAAATTGGCTATTAAAGTTGAAGGAAGTTCCTCACCAGCAACTCCCTCTGCCACAAAGTCTATGCAACCTAATGCTGCATCTACCACATTTGGCAGTATGACCACAATGGTTTTTGGATTTGCACTTGTCTTTGTATTTATGGGCTAGGAGAGAGGCAGTGCTATATATGAATCTATTTCATTTGTGTATATTTCCTCTGTTATTTGTTCATGAGGGGTAAAACTCCTATATTGTGTTGCCTAATTAATGAATTTACGCATCTTAGTAATATTTCGAGAAACTGGCTTCTAATGTGTGAATGCATGAAACTTGAATTCCATTTATGTAACCATGGATTCAAAACTGGGACATGACCTTTATTCAAAGCAAAAGAAAGAAAATTTTACATGGGTGGTGGATTAGTCCATCTTCTCTTCATCTCTGACTTCGATCGAACCTCTTTCAGTTTGCCATCTGCTTCATAATCTCTTTCCATAACAAGGTTCACTCCTTCATCTGAATACCACCCAACTCCTATACATAGAGTCCCATCCTTGTTCACATCAACATAACTCGTAACGCCTCCTGGTAGCCAAAGAACTGTTGCATCCTGCATGTCTAACAATTCTTCTTCTCCAAAGTACACTGGATTTTCTGGGAGGCTTCTCTTCTTCAGGTTTTCCGTGCATAGGTAAACATACGGCATGCCCTGAGTTGTTTCCGTTGTGTTGTCCTCACCGTAGATAGGTGTTGCACTCATCTCAAACACTTTCCAAGATCCAGTCAGCTCTGATGGTTGGACTCTTCGTCTTTGAGAAAAGGGCTTCACGTCCAGCTCCATGTCACTAGTATTCTCAAAAGAAATGATTAGAAGATTTAATACTTCCTCCATTTCATTTTATCTGGTCGTACTTGACTAAATATGAAGTTCAAAAGGGACTTTTAATACATACCAAAAGTACTTTTACAACTTATGGTCGTGACATTTCTGTGAGAATAAGAGCTTCTTTTTTAAAAGAAGAGCCATTTTATATTGGTTATAACAGCATGTTCTTAAGGGTGATGTGAAAAGTTTAAAGATAAAAAGCTTCTAAATATGAAAAGGAGTCTTTCTTTATTAAAGAGACTAAAAAGACAAGAACGTCATATAAAATGGAACACAGAGGGAGTAGTAGTACTGTCATGCAGAACAGAATGCAAAATACAGGCTTTATAAGTATCCATTACATTAAAATATGTTTCCAACTGAAAGGATGTTGTTACATAATGAGGTGAGAGATAATTATTGGTCCAGTATCCTCCTTCAGTCCGGAAAAATCTCTACCTATTCTAACTCCACAAATGGTGGTCAGTAACCAAATGTTGCAGTAGAGTTGGGCGCTGAGAGGGATGTTTGGAGGAAGAAGGAGAAAGAGAGGGGGTTAGGATTTATTTTGTGAGGTGTCTTTCTTTTTTTCTTTATTGACATGTATTTATCTTATTGGTCTGATTTGCAACATATGAAGCAATTGATCTCACACGCCTGAACTTACTAACATATGTTGAGTGTGGTGCCCAATAGGCACATTTTTGTTGAGGTTGGAGTGTTCAATAGGCATATAAGGTGTTAGAATGAGGATGGGAACAAACTTTGAGGGGCCACCTATATATTTGGCCAACTTACAACAATAGATTTTGGTCCACGCCAGACATTATATTGAAGGATTACAGAAGTAAACAAATTAACATTTCAGAATTACAACCTATAGCAATCAAATATAAGATACCGATACCTTTGGTCAGCTAGATTAGCAGTACTAACCCACTGCTCTTCATACATAGCAACCCTCAATATTTGGATGTCTGAACCCCCATTACTAAACTCTATTGTGTGCACCATGCGGAGTCTCTTGTGACAACCTTTTACCAGACACTGCAAAGGAAAATAAGGGAAGAGAAATTAACTTTCCTTCCAAGGGATGTATAAACCAAACATTACACTAGGATAATGTTGTTAGTGGAAACTGATAAGATAGGAGATATTTTACATAGCAACGCTTAAGAAGGGAAACTGATAAGTAGGATTGCTTTTGACATCTCTCAAAGAAAAATTTAAAACAGAACACTAGGTACAAAATGGTGATAGTGTTGCTTCCAAGTGTCAGTTTAAATTAAGGGAACAAACGAGCTCACTCAACTAGTAAAAAAAAAAGGTCATGAAAAATAGCTGTTGTTTAAAGCACTGTTTAGGTCACTCACATTGACTTCAAGAACACAGATTGAATGCATCTCCCTCACCCCACCCCCAAACACCCGCAAGAAGAAGAGAGTGAGTTGAGATATTCCAAGAGTTAATTAAAATTAAAAGAGCACTAAAGGAAATGGGGACATTCATCAAATCCTAGAAGAAGCTAAAGAGGAGATTTGAAGTTGATAGAGTATATGGATATAAGAGCTAGTTATATTGTCAAGATTGAACTTCGAGACTGATTGGAAGCAAGTAATTGGTTATTGAGTGCATATGGTGATAACAAAAGGTCCCGTCTTTGGAAAGCCACTACTAGGTGAAGAAGGAAGTTAACAAAGCTAACAGTTGGCTCTCATGCCTTTCAGCAAGTGTTGCCAAACAAAAAGTACCACAAGAACAACATACCCAGTGTAATTCCACAAGTAAAGCATGGGGAGGATAGAGTGTATGCAAACCTTACCCCTACATCGGGAGGTAGAGAGGTTGTTTTAGATAGACCCTCAGCTCAAGGAAAAGCAGAACAAAGCAGTCCAGTAAAACAAAATAAAGGAAATGAAAGAAGTCATGACAAAATACTACATAAAGCATGATAAAGCAATTTGAAGAAAATGAACAATAACACCACAAAATAATACGAAAATTGAAGTGCACAACACACATATAATAACATAAATCGAAGGACAAGAAACACAAGAGGAATTTAAAGACTAAAGCATAGGTTTTCAATAAAGATACTGAATGGAAAAAATAACAGAAGCATGTAATGCAAGAAAAAATAACCTTAAACACAAGCAACAATTATCCGAACAAATAATTGAAATAATTACCATTACATAAAGTAGATTAAGTAAAATCATGGTAATAAATATTTAACCATTCCAAAGTTCTGACTAGATGCAAAGAAGCATGTTTAAGTTCCTTTTGATACAAATTTCTAACTTCCTATATGTTATCACCAAATATTCGTTCTTAACAATCAGCTTACAAGTTACAACTGGTATATCACTTTCAACAATGTTTATTGGTTTTACTCTCCTTAAGACAAAGAACATGGACAATGAGACACATGACATGAGGCCTCGTGTGCTCCAAAGCGCCACCTAAACAAGGTGAAACGCCTAAACTGGACTTCACCTAGATTCAAGTTTCAACAGTTAAACACATATTAAACGAGCCTTTAACAAGATTATTTTATGTCATTTGTGCGCACAAAAAAAAACATCTCTCAAACCTAGGTCCTATTCCCAAAACCATGATACTACAAAACAACAAATACTTTTTTTTGGGGAAAAGATTAAAGTTTATTTACATGATGGGGTAAAAACTAGTGTGCAAATTGCATATAGATCTATAAATTCTTTTTAAAAGAAGGCATTATTTGCTGTAAAGAGCATCCAGCCATCAATATTGATTGGACTCCCATATGTGCTCTGTAAGTGTGCATAAAACAAAGAAGTTCCACAAATTTTGACAAAAGAATTTTCAACTCATTTAAATGCTCCTCTATCTTTTAATTTCCATATGGTCCACATGACCTTCAAAGTTTCATTTTTCATGCCCTTCTTTTCCACCTCTTCTTTTTGAACTTCCATCCCAGTAACACATCTTTTAATAGATCCTGGCACAAGCCATTCAACTGTGAACATATTCCACAAATTCACTGTAGCCTCCATGCAAGCAGGCATAGATCAGCAAATGACTGACATCCTCATCTTCTTGTACATTAACTAATCTGAATAACACATCTCTAATAGATCCTGTCACTAACCCATTCAACTTTGAACATATTCCACAAGTTCACGACAGCCTACATGCAAGTGGGCACTGAATCAGCAAACGATTCATGTTCTCACCTTCTTATACATGAAGCATTGATAATGTAGCTTGTCCTTTTCTTCAAGTTCTCAACCATCAGAATGGCTCGCAATGTTGTTTTCCAAATAAAACTTTTCTTTAGTGCCCTAACTTATACCTATTTTGAGGAATGATAAAAATTCCTTTCTCCCATTTTGTCAGCCTACTATAGAAAGAAATTCACTATAAAACACACCATCTTTCAGCGTTTCCAATTTCTGGTATCCATGGGTTTGTATAACAATCTAATCAAACAATTGAACTCTCTTATCTTCCTGCAAATTCTTTTGATTCTGAGGTTCCATAGGATCCATCTTATCTGCACTCTACTTTATTTCTGCTTCCAAAACATATTCTTGTTCCATTGCCAGCTTTAAATGTAACATTCGTGGCGAGCCTTCCACCGTTCCACAATACTCTTACACAATACTATAGTATATGATACGGCTACGGGCTATGTTATCAAATTTTTCCTGTAGTTTGTCATCACACATTCTACATGCACCCCAAATTTATCAATGATAACCCTCCTCTAGAGGGCACGGCCATTTACATCAAACCTCCAGATCTATTCCCAAAGAGAGCTCCGTTGAAAAATCCTTAGTTCCATCCTCAAAAATCCCCACCTTCATCATAGATGTTATGGTTCAATTTGATTAAGTGGTAATTTTTCACCCCTCCACTAGCATCCCATAAAAATTATATCAGCAATTTTTAATTGTGCAACAAGGGCATATATAGAGGGTCCTCTTAATTAATGCAGCATACTTTCTTTTGATAAACATTGCTTTGCAATCTTGTTGACCTCTTATCAACATTTGCAATTATAGGTACCACATAGTCCTTTATGAGATATACCAAAAGTTCAAAGTAACTTATCAAACTCATCCCATACTACTAAAAATCTTTGTCAGCCGCTCTGTGTAATCTACTACTTAACCAATTGGAATGATTTTACACATCTTCCTTTTTATGGGTAAAGCGTAACATTTTATGCATAGAACCAACATAAAGAAAGTACTGGGAAAGAGTTATAACCAAAAACTACGAACATTACAAGTCGTGTAATGAGCTATAAAGTCCACAATGACCGAACTATCATCTACATCTGATGTAGTCATGTTGCACAAAAGCCTAAGCAAAAATATCCAATGGTTATTGATGTTAAGCATAGTATCCTCCCTATTCTCAAAAATTCTATTTTTCCATTCCTTTTACATGACCCACCAAATAGCAAGCAAGATGGTGTTCCAGAGAGAGCATAGGTGAATCCTTTCTCCGCCATCCTTGAAGAAGTTGAAGGCTGAAGCAAGGGATGCACCTGATCCAATTACCAGTAATCGAAAGGATAATATCAACTAGCTAGGAGGATGAACCTCGAAGAAGAAGATAGCTATATCAGGGAAATTCCGAGATAGAAGCTAAGAAGAACAGAGTAAAAGAGAGAAAAGAAGAATTATCATATATCATTCAATGATTTACAATTGTATTACATCTCTATTAATAGAACTGAATTGGAATCTAATGCTACAGCTAACAAAATAACTGCTTCTAACAAACTCTAATAACAGTGAACAGTTATAACTGTTTTGGTGACTAATGAACAGTACTAACTACTTTTTAACATTTCTAATTATCTAAAGCATTGTATCAATACCCCCAATGGAAACCACCCTTGTCCTCAAGGGTGAAATGCAGGAAATCTGTGTTGCAGCTCACATAGGAACTCCCAAGTAGTCTGAGAAGCATCCAAGCTAGACCATTGAACCAAGACTTGACACACAGCCTTATTACCCTTCTTGACCATCCTTCTCTCCAATACCGACTCAGGAATGGGACAATAAGGGCTTGAAAGATGTAATACGGGGGGATGATTAATGACTGTAGGAACCTAATAACACTTTTTCAGCTGGGAGACATGAAACACAGGATGAATAAGGACATCAGCAGGCAAAAGCAACTTGTAAGCTACTGCACCAACTCTATAAAGGACCAAGTAAGGACCAAAATACTTTGCAGCAAGCTTGTTGAAAGGCCTAGAAGCCACTGAAATCTGCCTGTAAGGTTACAACTTCAAGTAAACCCAATCTCCCTCCATAAATTGCCTATCAGACCTGTGTTTGTTAGCTTTATCCCTCATGCTTTGTTGTGCTCTAGTTAAATGGAGCTTGAGCAGTGCTATCACAGCCTCTCTAGCTACCAGAGATCTATCAACCATGTCATTAGAAGACTCACCAGCCAAGTATGGCAAGTGTATTGGTGGTTTTTGACCATATAGACCTTCATAAGGTGTACATTTTAAGGTAGAGTGGTATGTAGTGTTGTACCACCATTCAGCAAGAGGTAGTTGAGTAGCCCAAGTGTGAGGACTATCAGAACAAAAACATCTCAAATATGTCTCCAAGGTTCTGTTAAGAACCTCTGTTTGACCATCAGTTTGGGGATGGTATGCTGTAGATTTATGTAGTAAGACCCCCTGCAATGTAAATAACTCTTGCCAAAAAGAACTCAAGAAAATGGGATCTCTGTCACTTACTATAGAAGCTGGCATACCATGCAATCTGAAAACATTGTCCAGAAAACACTGAGCTACAGCTTCAGCAGTGTAAGGATGTGCAATAGCAATGCAGTGACCAGACTTACTGAATCTGTCCACCACTACTAAAATGGCATCCTTCCCTTTTGACTTAGGAAGGCCTTCAATGAAATCTAGACTGATATCAACCCATACACCATCAGGAACAGGTAATGGTTGAAGTAGTCTATGGTATGCTGCTGTATCATGCTTATGCCTATGACAAATATTACATTTCTGAATAAAATTCCTAATGTCAGCTGCTAATGACTTCCAGTAGAAGAGGGATTGTAACCTCTTAATAGTTGCATCCATACCTGCATGACCACCTTGTGGTGTTGAATGCCACAACTGAATAATGGTTTGTCTTAACTGCAAATCAGACCCTACAACTAGCCTGCCTTTCCACCTTAGTTGAGAACCAATCCAGGTATAGAATTTATAAGGCTTTGCTTGTAACTTAAGAATAACAGCTTGCAACTCAGCATCAGATGTCCATGTTAGGCTAATTCTCTCCAAAAGTGTATCATTAGGAGTTAAGAGTGAAACAGCCAACAACTCAGCACTTTGATTTCTTGACAAGGCATCAGCAGCCTTATTGTCAGTCCCTTTCTTGAACTCAATAGTAAAATCGAAGGCCATCAATTTAGAAATACCAACAACCTGAAAATCAGTATGAATACTTTGTTCCAGGAGGTGTTTTAGTGCCTTTTGATCAGTTCTCACAATGAAATGTCTTCCTAATAGGTAATGAGAC
>JAJOOR010042621.1:0-10469 GCA_036250505.1 Solanum acaule
CTGTTCCAATACTATACACTCTGTTTTCAGTAAGCAATCGAAAATTGTCATTCACATAATGGAACAATTGGATTCACCATAGGAATCTGTAACTTGGTAAACTGGGTATTGATAAGATGGGTAGGCATAATAGTACAAGCCGGATTGCGACTGAACCATCGCAGCTGCAGCTACAGCTGGAGCTGGAGCTGCAGCTGCGGGGACACCACCAGCCGGGCCAACGCTCACCAAGTCCGCCTGACCCAAATTCTTCCTCAATAAGGTCGTTAGAGTCGCTGCGTCTACTTCTCCCACAACTTCCAATTGGTTCTTTTCGTCCCCTGTTATAGCTGCTGATTCCACACCTAAGTAAAGAAAAAACAATATATATATATCAGTTTTGGGGCAAATTCGCACGATTTTTTTTTAAGCTATTATATATCAATATGAGACTTTATTCAACACATTTGATTGAAATTACCTGATTGAGAAGCAGCTATCTTGAAGGCCTTGGTTCGATATTTCCGATCGTTTCCATTCAAAGATAGTCTGATAACAACTTTTTGCTGCACAAATTTAACAACATTTGTTAATATATAAGAGTTGAATCATATACTTAAAAAAATTTAAAAATTATATTTAAATTAATTTGTAACCTTCATTTTGTTTGTTTGATGGGGAATTAAAGTTAGGTTGGGAGTATAATTGAGTGGGCAGAGAGTGTAAAAGAAAGGAATATTTGAAATGCTGAGAAATTGCTGTGAGAAATACTTGTATATTTTTGGGTATTTATAGACTTGTAAGATAAGTATTAATAGTTGTTTGAAATAATCCGTGTGGAAGAAGAATGATTCAGTCATCCTCCAAACTCCGTACGTTATGAGGTTGACTTAGTCTTGATTGTATGAAGCCGTAAAATGGTTGTTTAAATAAACTCTCCTGTCTCAATTTATCGCTACACACTTATCTTATGGATTTATAAACACATAAATAGTTAAAGGAGTGGTTTAGACTTTAGATCATAATTTTAAATGTCTTTTTTTCTTCATTCTTAAATTTTGTATCAAATTAAATGGTGTCACATAAATTATAACAGACTGAGTATATGTTAGGGTAAAAATTATTACTCCATTTATATTAATTCTAATATTTTATTTTCTTTTTAGTTTGTTTTTAAAAAAAATACTTCTTTGTATATTTATAAGTTGAACATTTTACATGGTTTGTTTTAAATGAGAAGATTCAAAAGATATTTTAATACATATTTTTAGTTTAAAATTAAATGATTAAAAAATTCTTTAATTTTTTTGAAATTTTATATCTAGTCAAAATAAAACAATAAATTAAAACAAATAGATTACAAAATTCAGGTAATTTTTTTCGTTTTAATTTATTTATCTTACTTTTTCTTTAAAAATCGTTTCAAAAATCCCTTTTGTGACACTCTTTAGTTCTGAATTTTATTTTCTTAAATTCCATCAAAATAATAAAATAAAAACAAACTAAATTGACGAAGTAATATATCCTCTAAATTTGCTTCCAATAAATGGGGTCCCAAAAAGTCAATAAGTCAACCTACAATTTGGACATTTCGAAAATGAACCAAGTCATCATCTTCCCCTTTCTTGCTTGGCAAGTACTAAGGCGCATCAATTTTCTTGTTTCGGCGCAGTAAGGACTATACGTTTATACCATTGTATAGCTCATGAAAAACGGGTACAAATGAATTGTTGAGTATCGATTATCTCCTGTTATAACTGATTTCTTTATAAATAATGAGCCGTGAATAAGTAGAAAATAAAAATGAATTGTTATGAACTACATATTAACAACCCTATACTCATAGATTGGATTATTACGTGTATAAATAATATGAGTTGGGGGTCTAGCATCGAACAGAATTGAAATGAATCTAACTCTAATATTGAACTTTTAAACTTTAAAAAATTAATTTACGAAATGAGAATTGTTAAAAATTATAAGACGATAGTTGTTCACCACCTATGTGGATACTATTATCTGTGTTGACGTATATTACTTTTTTTGTGGTTAAATCCATATTGCTTTCATTTCTAAGATATATCAATGTTCTATCTAATTAAATGAGGATAGCAATCGTTTCATTCTATTTTTCATATTTTCTTCTAATAATCATTTAAGTTTCTTGGACGTACATCAATAGATAAACTTTTTGCTACATAGATTATTGTGCTAAGTATTGACAAAAATATCTTGTCACAATCGAGCCCTATTAATGATATTGGAAAGACAAAGGCACTAAGCAACAAGAGAGGCTACTCACTACTTAAAAAAAAAACATGAATTAGAGACGGTTAAATTTGATAGCTGAATAATAAAATTTACCGCTAATTTTATTTAATAATAAATTAATAATATTTTATTAAAAAATATGTTATCTACGAACAATTTAACAATAAATAAGCGATAATGTCCATGACTAATTTTTTTAAAAGTTCTATATCATAAAAGTGTGTCTCACTTTAAGTTCTATATCATAAAAAATAAGTTAATAACATTATAATGACCATTATAAGAAGGTTTTGGAGTGTATTAAGAAACTTGTTATGTTAGTTAAGTTAAGACACAACGCTTCTAGTTCTGGGCCCCAACCAGCCTACCCTCTTTTGTTCAAAATCACAATTGTGAGCCTTTCTTTAGTTTTTTATTCGGTGTTTGATATTCGTATTAAAACTCTATTAAATCTTTATTTGTACTGAAAATTTTCAAATTAGGAGATAAAACGTTCTCTAATAAAGACGACTTCATATTAGGTACATAATGCCGTATCAAACTATAATTGTCTTAATTATGTTGCTACTTTATCAATTTTCTTTTGATAAAACTAGAGATTAGTTTTAAGAGCAAGAAATTCCACTTACATTAATTCTATGTTAATTTCGCTTGTGGATTATAAATAGTGTGCATATCATCTACCAATTTTGAAAGAGTTTTAACAACCATAATAACAAATTAAATTCTAGATTGTTTTCTCTAATTTCTAAATTTATAAACTACTCAAAAATTAGGGAAATATATGAACATAAACATATTACTCTATCTTTTTGTCTCCTATCCATTTGACATTAAGGAAAATATTTTCCAGTTAATTAATTTTTTTGTATACGTCACATAGTTAATCACTTGAATCATCCAGTACAAAATTCAAATATTTTATTACTTGAAACGGATTTACGAAGATGGAAAAAAAAACGAAAAAACTCTTCATCTACTAGATAGTCCATTAAGGTCTCTGAACAAACAAAAAAAAACACTTAAAATGATACTCTGTTTCGACCTTCCAGTATCATTTTTTTTGTCTCGTTCAGGTTCACATGAACCCAGTAGCTTTTGCTCAAACTCGCTAATATCTATCAACATATTAATATATATTTGACTGCGAATTATATCTTGGATCCCTCTGTTTCACATAATGGAACAATTAGATTGACCATAGGAATCTGTAACATGGTAAACAGGGTACTGATAAGACGGATAGGCATAATAATACGGGTCAGGCTGCGACTGTACCACCGTAACTGCAGCTGGAGCTGGAGCTGCAGCTGCAGCTGGGGGCTTTTTATCGCCACCAGCCGGGTCAACGCTCACCAAGTCAGCCTGACCCAAATTCTTCCTCAATAAGTTCGTTAGAATCGCTGCGTCTACTTCTCCCACAACTTCTAGTTGATTCTTTCCGTCCCCTGTTATAGCTGCTGATTCCACACCTAAGTAAAAAAAAAATTAACAATATATGAGTCAAATTCGCACGATTTTTTTATTTATAATTATTATCAATATGAGACTTTATTTGACACGATTGATTGAAATTACCTGATTGAGAAACAGCAATCTTGAAGGCCTTGGTTCGACATTTGTGATCGTTTCCATTCAAAGATAATCTGATAACAACCTTTTGCTGCACAAATTTTACAACATACGTTAATAAAAGAGTTAAATCATATACTAAAAAAAATTCAAAATTATATTATATTAAAGTAATTTGCATACCTTCATTTTGTTTGTTTGATGGGGAATTAAAGTTTGGTTAGGAGTGAAGAATATTTGAAATGCTGGGAAATTGCACTGAGAAAGACTTGTATATTCTTCGCTATTTATAGAGCTTCTACTAAAAGTAATTGGATATAAAGAGTCAAAGTTTTATTAATGAGAAAAATAACGCGTATTCAAGAAGAATGATTCAGTCATCAGCCAAACCTCTATACGTCATGACCATGACTTAACTTCGATAGTATGAACCGTGACGAATTTAGAATTTTCATTTAGTGATTCATAAAATAAAAATATAAATGTGTGAACAATACACAATTTCAAAGAAATAGTAGTATATAGTGAAACTAAAAAATTAGGATTTTCATTTAGGGCGTTCGAAAAATAAACATATAAATGTGTGAACAAAACACAATTTTAAGAAAGTAGTAGTATATAGTGAAACTAAAAAATAAAATGTTCATGGATTTAAATCCTGGACGCTCCGATCAATTTAATAGGAGATCTGCCACTGCGCTATAGCTTGCATTTTATTTATGAGGGGGTTCAAAACTAATGTATCTACATCAATACAAATTTTTTATCTCATATACAGTGTAATTTTTTATTAAGGAGATTTGAGCCTGAGACCCACATGGGTCCGCCCTTGCGTATGAGACCATAACGGTTGTTTTAAAATATCCACTCATGTTCAATTTATTTGTCTTACTTATTTTTTCATTATTAAAATAGATTTGAAACTCTTTTAGTGTATGAGTAAGATAAACACTTTAATAACTTTAACATTATAAGCCATAAGCTATAAACCTATATGCTCTTAGGTCATAAAAAGGGCGTTTTTATGACAAATTTAAATCATACAAATAAATTAAAACGGAAAAAATATATATTTAAATAGAAATTATTTGGTATATTTTAAAAAAATCACTAAATTAAATCAATATTTTGATATATTATGCATATCTAAGGTAAGATCGAATGATGCAAAAGTGCCTTTTATTTTTTTGAGTTTTATGATTAATTAAATTAATATTAAAATATATAAATTGGAAAAAGAATAAAAAATTCACACAAACTTACTATAGATCCTCTAGATTCTTCGTAATAAATGGGGTCCCATAAAACTTAAAAGTCAATAAGTCAACCTACAATTTGGACATAAAATAAAAAAATTAACTAAGTCATGATGCATCTTCCACGCAATCACCGGGAAATTGGAAGAGTCATTACGACGTGGAAAAGTAAGAGACGTAATACCCATTTTCCCCTTTTCTGCTTTTTACGCGCAAAAAAAATGGGTACGATAATTGAGTATCTGTTATCTTCTGTAATAATGATTTCTTTATAAATTATAAGTTGTGAAGGTTTAACATCAAATAAAATTGAGATGAATCTAACTCAAATATCATGCATAAGAAATGAATATTAAATCCAATTAAACTTCAAAACTAGTTTACGAGTAAGAATTATGGGAAAATATATAAGAAGATAATTGTCATGTTCATAATTGACATGGACGCTATTATTTGTGTTAGTCATATTCCTTCTTTGTGGTTAAATCTATATTACTTTCATTTTAAAAATATATCAATGTTCTATCTTAATAAATAACTATGGCGATTATTTATTCTATTTTTCATATTTTCTTCTAATAATCACATAAGTTTGTCAGTCGGACGTACGTACATCTATAGAAAGACTTTTTGCAACACTATTATGCTAAGTATTGATGTCACAATCGAGCTCTAATAATTAATAATATTGGAAATACAAAGCCACCAAGCAAACAAGGGAGGCTAGGTACTACTAAAAATGCATGAATTAGACATTGTCAAATTTGGTAACTAAACAATAAATTTTCTTCTTAATTCTATCTAGTAATGAATTAGCGATAGATTATTAATAAATTGTGTTATTTATAATATGAACAATTTATGAACCATGAAGATCGTAGTTAATTTCAATTTTCTTTTGTAAGTCCTATTTCATAAAAGTGCGTCTCACTTTATGTTTTTATATTATATGAACTTTGAGTGGCTTTCCAAAGATTAAAGAGCTTGTGATAATTTGGCAAAAATGTGAAGCAAAGTAGAAGCGTAACCACTTTTTGGTTTTAAATAGAAAAATTCAGAAAAAGACAATTAACTTTTTGGAATTATTTCAGAAAAACGTGTTTAGACGGTAAAATGTATTTCTTGATTAGTTGTTAACCAAACGAGTCAACCAGAAGACTAGAGTACTAATTAAGTTTAAATATAAAATTTAAAATTATTTAGAATTCTAGAAAGGTTGTTTAGCATATTAATAATGATCAAAGCAGGGTCAAAGGTTGATGTTGGAGGTGATATCATACAGATTAATTAACAATGCAAGATTGGATCATTGAAAAATTTCATGTTAAAAAATGATGCATTAATCAACTATCTATTAGAGGGTTAAATACTTCATTATTATAATAACTATAGAATAATTAAGGTAGTAGCCATTGGCAATAAGATTACAGTAGGTTCCTTGTCATTATATAATATTAATGTGTCTTCTAACATATCATTAATCTACTAACTAACTATAGTAATTGATTAGTGGCCTCTCATGGTCTCATAAGTTATTATATTCTCGACAAATCAAGATTATTATTATTAAATTAGTGAAAATTCTATTTTCAGATTTAAATATTTCCCGTATAATACGTATATTAAATTAAAGTTATGAATCCTAAATATTCATTGAATAAGACAAATGTATAACATGAGCCAAGTCAAGTTTCAAGTCATACTTTAATATAGATTTAAATAAGTGAAAGAAATCATGATTAAGAGTAATTATCCCTTGAAGGTTGTTACAAATCATTTTGCATATCTCATGTTATATTATATTATATTATGTTGAATTGTTTTAATGAAAATATTATTACGTTAAGAATATATTATATTATTTCCTGTCATTTTTGTAATGTCATGCACTAGAAAATAAGTCTTCTAGTGTAATTAATGATATTACGTTAAAGTATCTCGAGAAAATTCATCAAGATTATTGTCTTTCCGTATAGTGAGATTTTCTATGTAAATAACTGATAGATCATAAAATGAAGATTGAATAATAAAACAATAAATTAAATAGGATAGGATAAATATAAGAAATCATTGTTGAGATGGCCGAGTTGGTCTAAGGCGCCAGATTAAGGTTCTGGTCCGAAAGGGCGTGGGTTCAAATCCTACTCTCAACATTTACGATTTTTTAAAAGTGTATAACATATTTTTTATTATATTAATTCTACTATTATTTATACTAATATATAAAAAACTAAAATATAGATTGTATTACTATATTATATTAACCATTGACATGGAACTTGTAGACAACTCCACAAATTACAATAAATTCTGATTTTTTAAAAAACTTCTACCAAATGATTCAACTAGATGACTGGAGTACTAATTAAGTTAAAATATAAAATTTGAAATTATAAAGATTTGTTAAGAGGATGTTAGCATTATTAATGATGAAAGGATGATGTTGGAGGTTATCGTTTCAAATTTCATGTTCAAATAATGGTAGAAGCAGAAAAGAAAGTTAATCCATTATTATAATTCAATCAAAGTGTTATTCTTATAGACTATAGAATACTTGTATATAATTAATTATCATATTAATAAAAAGTTTTAAAGTTATAGTACATAGTTATTTCTTTCTTTATCTATTTATTCAAGGATGGTATGCAAATGAAAGTCTCTATATATCATTTAGGATTTAAATCATAAATATTGATAGGTGATAGCACAAAGATCTTTTATGTTATGATTTATGATTAAGGTTGCGATAACTCTAAATATTACATACCTGATGATGAGTGTCAATTTGATCTCTTTTTTTTGGACGCTTAAGTTCTTCTTCTTCCACAAATTTCTAAAATTGTGTAGACAAAATCATAAATTAGGTCGAATCAAGATTGTAAAACTACTTTCTCTCATATATTTATTGCAAAATCAAGTCAATAATTTCATGATAATTTTATTGAAACATTGGATTATAAATACTTGGAAATTTCCTAGAGGAATTTTACCTGAAGATTAGTAGCCATGATTATTTGAAAAGTAAACAAAAAAGGGAAGTTTTCAAACACAAATTTTACGTATTAAAAAAGGTTTTCTTCTTCTTTTCCTTATCAAATATTTCTTCCGTTCATGTTGTAGTCATTTAAATGTTGAAAAATGAACATGTATTTTTTTTCTCCTGTTAAACTTTGTCTTCAGTACTAATTATTGATGTAAAAAAAGTTACAATTCAACTTTGCCATATATACCTAATAGGAGTACATAATAATAGATAAAATAAGTATAAAATAGTAAATTACATTTTTATTTTTTAAACTAAATAAATAAAAATAAATATATATTTTTAATTAAAAATAAACGGAAAAAGTATATTGTCTTTCTACTTATGAGACTTCCTAAATAAATATCTAATGGTCCTAATTAAAATTAAGACCCCGTTTGAATAATTCAAAGATGACTCGTAGGCTAAATAATAATTATATAATTTGTCATATGTTAACACAAAATTGACATGACTCTCCTAGCGAAGACTAATACTTTTCTCATTTTCATTTTGTATTTTATATGTCACTATTATCTTTATTTTTAATTTAAAAAGAATAATATTAACAATTTTTAATTATTTGGATTTTGGAAGTGCAACTCCCACACCATAAAATTGTCTAACAAAACAAAAATATGTGTACTCTTATCCATCCACAAATTTTCTCAAGTCATCAAAATTATATATTTTTTTAATTACAAAGCGTATACAAATTTATTAATGATGATATACTACTCCACCCATTCCACTTTAATATATTTATGTGATGCATTTCAGAGCAATGAACAAATTTATTTTTGGTGTGAATTTAAACATCAAATTTTAAGATTATTTTAAAGTAAAATTTATGTATTTAGAAATTATATAAAAAGGTATATTTTTTAATCTTAATTATATGTCACACTTTCTTTTTAGTTCATTCTAGAAAGATGACAGTTTTCAAACATCAATGACTTGTTTGTAACTATTTAATTTATTTATTTTTCCTTAAAATTTCTGTCAAGTTAAACTACATATAAATTGGGATGGAGAAAATATAAATAGTTATATTCTTACCACTAATTAAACTACAACCTTTTCTTGTTAATAAAAATACAAATCCTCAACAAGAATAAGTACAAACAAAAGAAACTAATCCTTATCATATTAATTAATTCTAATGAGATAATGAAACACCATGAACAGAAAATTTGTTTAACTCTCCAAATAATAATATTGTATTACATGAAATGAAACAAAAAGAATACAATAATTCTTCTTATTTTTCCTCAAAGAAGTCTCATCATCAAAATGGAAAACATGAGTAGTTATTATAAGGATTAACTTCCCACATTTCAACCCTAGGAATTATCCTATTATTATAATTACTATGACAATTACATGAATTAACCACTGTTTGGTCATCTTTTTCTTCTTTTTTTTCTTCTTTTTTCTCAACTGGCTCTGGACCTTGGTTCACTATTTTAGCAAATCCCACTTTTTTCCTAATTATATTAACCAGCTCCACTGCATCTATTCCCTCTCCTATCACTGTCAGCAATTTCTTTTCTTCTTCTAAACTTACATTCTCCACTCCTGCAAACATGAATAAATCATGTCATGTCTAGTTAATTATATCTACCACACCATTTATTTCATTGTATCGTATGATCACTAAATTTTATCCACTATAACAATGTGATATAATTAATAGTTCTTTGACTTTAAAACAAAAAAGAGCGAGTCTCTAATGTTATGTGACACATGAAAAAAATGTGTTCCAATATTTTTGGACTGTCTAGTTTACAAACATGTATACAATGTTATAATAAATTATGTATACTTATTATACAATAATCTACGAATGTATAAAGGTTTTGATACTAATAATATAGTATATAATGTAGTTATACATACCTGATAAAGTTGATGCTATAGTCATGACTTTTTTTTTGCAAGTAGTTTGTTTAAATAAGCATGGTACCATTGGCTTCAACCATCCTAAAATACAATTCTTCAAAGTTGGTCGAGGTTGACATCCATTCACAGACACATCAACAACTACCTTTATCTGCATTTAATTATAAATTATCAATAATTATACTAATTAACATTGGTTGGTTTGGGTTAGCTGATTAAAAATAATGGATACACATAAAAACGTAGCACTGAAAAGCATTTTCAGGTGTTAGAAATCGATTTTATAAATAAATAGTTGCATGTTTAGAAAAAGGTGTAGAATAGTTGTAGATATAGTAATAAACTTGTTAGTGTGTTTGGTTAAAAGGTGTTGATAAACACTTAAATCTGTTAAGATGACTAAGATATCCTTAAAGCTATCCAAAAATAATAATATAAATTTAAATATATTTTATGGACGAAACAAA
>JAJOOR010042623.1:0-11018 GCA_036250505.1 Solanum acaule
TATGTGTTGATATTGTTGTTGGGTCTTGCTTGCTGATAGGTTAGATGTATTTTAATGGTGATTTCACCTAGTGGTTGTGGTTTAATTTAATGGGTTTGTAGTTGCAAATACAAAACCACCCATGTGTTTTTGGCTTGCCCGAGAGGGAAGTCGCGAAACCAAGACCACTAGACTGATGGCCTAAGAAGTCGGTCGACATGAAGTTCAGCCTGAGAGGGTGAACCCTAGTCCCATATCCTAACACTCAACTCGAGAGAGTGAGTGGGGTAAGGCGTAGGCTGGTCTTCATGCGACAAGTGGGTGTCCGAGATGAACCCATTTGAAACGGGGTAAGTTGCCCGAGAGGGAACTTATTTCCATCTAAAGCTTAGCCTAGTCACTAATATCTTGTAAATTTCCTATCGAAAGCATGTACCCAACGATTTATCTCAACTTGTATTGCGGTCAAACCCCAAGAACTTTCTCCCATACTTGATTTTCTTGTTTACTTTTGCTGTTTTTGCTATTTGTGACAAAACCCCAATTGATATTTGACACTTTTATGTCACCCCCCTTTATATTACAATGTTTTTGTTCGTTAATGTCTTTAGCTACGACTAATTAGAACTAAATTTTATTTTTCTATTAATTCTCAAAACCACTCCCTTGGGACACGACCCTAACATTTAGTTGGGTTATTATATTATCGGTGATTGTAGACACTCGTACCGTAGGTTAGTGTCGTTGGTCATGATAAGCATCAACATTGCACACTAGCGAAAGTGTGGAGTCTTGTTTGATATTGGTGTCAATGCCTTGTGTGATGAGCTTACCGTGAACCATATGTGATGACACCTAGAATTTGCCCTATTGGTCCAGTTGACTAAGTGATGCAAGCTCTTGAAATGATCTTAGACAACAATTTTGAAGAGTGAACCAATTTGATATTATACCTCTTTTGTGGCCTACCTTGTGAGTGTGTGAACTTTGCTTTAACCCCCTTTGAGCCTTGTCCTTTTCTTGGAAGAAACTTGAGTAAATGAGACCTCTCTCTATCCATTCACCCATAATCCTCATGAAGTGTGGTTTGTTTGAATAGTCAACCTAAGCCAAAAGCCTAAGTTAGGGGTGTGGTGAAAAGAGAAGGTAAATCAAGAAATTCAAAAGAAGTCCCCCTTGAGAAAGATGGAACCCCTCCATATAAAAAAAAAGAGAAAAGAAATGAAGAACGAAAAAGAAAACGAACGAAAAAGTTGTGAAATAAAGTTGTGAAAGTTGTAAGAGAAATGGGGTGTCCGGTATTCCATGAGAAGTGAATAATGGGGTGACTTGTGAGCATGAGTGTGAATGTTGAAGAAAATGAAAGAAAGTGTGGTTCATACCACATTTCATGAGAATAGCAGCCACTGAGCCTAAATGACCATACCTTTACACTCAGCCCCGTTTCAATCCTTGAAAAGATCTTTTTGATCTTGAGTGAGATTAAACGAATATTAAGTGGAAAATTAGGGCAAACCTATGGGTGAAGTCATGCATGTGTTCATATTTGAGAGTGTGAGAGTTGTATGTGATTTCGGAACTTTAAATTGTTGAAGAATAGTGTGTGAATATGGAATCATCTTTGTGTGAGGGCATTTGAGTACCTTTGTTGAGCTTGAACTTGCATTTGAAGCACGTATTGTGAACTTGAGAATCTTTGAGAATGGTGAGTCACAACTAGAACCTTTGAGTGCACAATTGATCCTTGCATGAGTAAGTTGAGTCTTGTTGAGTGCATTCATGATTGAGTCTTGTGTAGCACTGTTTGAGACATCCTTTTTGAACTGCTGAACTTGAGTTTTACTTTAGTACAAGCAAAAGTTTAAGTTGGGGTGTTGATGAGTCTGAGATTTGGAGTCATTTAAGGCTTTATTTATAATGATTTAATGTCCTCAAATGCTTATTTTGTGCCAACAACTGTATAAAACCCTTGATCTTCAGATATATGGATTGAGGAACAAAGCTAGGACAGAAATGGGCAACAGAGACAATACGAGCGAAAAAAGAACGGAAAAACAAGCCTGATGATCGCCGATGTCACTCGGCGACTCGCCAAGTTGCCACTCTATCGCCTAAAGTTACAGAACACAGAGGCTAGATTAGGAGTAGCTTCGGCGATCAGCAATTCCAGTCGGCGTGACGCCGATCGCATCGGCGATGGATGACCAGGTCGCCAAAAGTACTAATGGAGATCTATTGATGGGCGAGATGAAAGGAAAAAGGGCACATTGCGGAATGAGGTGGCGATCTCGATCTGAATCGCCTAAAATTACAATGGTGGGTCTAAGAAGAGGTGAAAATGAAGGCGAGACGAAGGAAAATCGACGAGTCGCCGATCGATCGGCGAAGCCCGACTTACCTCGCCGATTGGGTCCAAACAGCCACACATCAGACTTGCATAAATTGATTTTTGCAAGAGAGAGAAGGCATTCAGAAACGTGAGGAACAAAAGATTGAGAGCAAAAACACTACCATTGTGGATTTCAAGTGATTTTAACAAGGTTTTTCATTGAGATTTTGTAATAGAGAAGATTTTAGTTAATTTTGAACTTTGGAATTTCATTTACCCAGCTATGGAAAACGTGGCAGGTATTGAATTTCATATTTTCACCATGATTGGCTAAAACCCTAACCTTGGGGTTTGACAATGTGACCAATTGTTGCATTCTACCAAATAGGTGTTATCTATTAGTGATTGTTGGTGTTAATCTAAAGCGAGTCTAAATTATTATGGTGGTTTAACTTTATTATTGCATATTTAGTGTGATAGATTTCAGAGTTTTGTGCTTGCGAGAGAGAGAAGTACAGAACCAAAGTAGTAATTTGGCATCCTTAGTAGTGGGTCTTGACGGTTTTAGCTTGAGAAAGTGAAACCCAAGACTTAGCCTTTGTATCTAGCTTGAAAGAGTGGATTTGATAAGAACATGGGCTGGTTAGTTTATGGATAGTGTTGAGGTTCGAGAGAACTCAACTGAAATAAGGCAATTGTTCGAGAGAAAATTGTTTTACTTATAGTCCATTCTACCCGTGACGAATTAGCATTATCGGTAATGATGTACACCCATTAAGTTGAATTCGGCAGTTGGTTAGTCAATCCCCCAAGTGTTTTCTAGTTATCTGATTGTTTCTTGTTAATAATTTGAAGTAGGTTGGTAACGACATCCTGAAGTTTTGATTATTAAACTCTTAAGTGTGTGTTGCTTAGCTGCAAAGGTCATCGTCATACTTTTGTAGTTGAATTCAAAGAAAGCTACTCTCTGTGGGATCGACCCCAACTCAGTTGGTTGGGTTATATACTGACTAACAATTGTTGACACTTAGATTTGGATGAAGTGTCCTTGAAACATTAATCACATAACAAGGCTACCGCTAATCATAAAACGAAGGAATCAGGGAGAGGCTTAGAATAAAGTAAGGGGAGAGAATAACACAAAGATCGATGACTTACCCCAAACATGCCACTCTAGCTCACAACCGAGCACAACTCAAGCCAACTTATGGCTACCACAAGCCACTAAGGTCTCAAGCACTAACACAAGATACACTATATGAAACCAACCCTATTGAGAGCAGAACACATCTACAGGGGTGCTTAAATACATTTTAACCTTATGCGCAAAATTATGCTCAAGAGCAGGGACAAAAAGGAAATTAAGTCACACCTATTTTTTCTTCAAAATGTGATGGTTTTAAAAATAAAATAAAAGAGAAAAATAATTTTTTTTGTTTTTTTTAAGGTTGCCACTTGGAATTGAGTTTTTTGGTGTTCCAAATCATCTTATAAATTCCTAATTGGAAAGGAAATGACTCTTTATTTTTAGTCTACAAAACAAAAGATCGGGTAAGAAATTTTATTTACCAAGGAAAAGGTGTGAGGCACCCCATGATTCCGGTTGTTTTAGCATGGTCGCTTTATTGACTAATGTTTGACTAAAAATAATTTTGGGATAAAAATAATTTTTTTGTTAATCACTGATTTTACATAAAAAAAAATTGAATTGTGTGATATCATAGCCTAGGAGCGTAGCCGCACACAAGACCTTTTTTAAAAATAAAATAAAATAATACACAGCAAGATCGTAACCGAACACATAGTGGTATTTAATCAATTTTTATTTATTTTTTAAAAAAATAGTTAATGAATCAAATTTTAAAAATATGATTAACGAATAAATTTTAAAAAATAATAATTAATGAATCAATAAACTTGTTATAACATTTATAAACATAAAAAGGGGAATTTATTTTTTTATTTGTTAGTAAAGATGACAATTGTTAAAAAAGAAACATGAATTCAAAGAATATAGAAAGAAAAAAAAGAGAGGCAAAACTGCATTTTTTATTTTCTAGAGTATGATTTTGATAAGTTTATAACTTTTCCTCATCATAATTCTTACCAAATAAATACTTAAATTTTTTTTAAAAAAAAAAAACTTTTACAGAATAAGTTTTGAAATACAGTCAATAGTAATGGGGAATAATTTTGAACCTTTTTCTGTTGAATTAGTCTTAGCTTTGGTGGACAGCGTTACCTTGCACCTATTGCTGGTGGATGGGGATAGTTATCCTATGAAATTAGTTGAGATGCGTGAAAAAGGTACGAACACTATGATCATCAAAAACAAATTTGAACATTTTTCCTAAAACATTATGATACATGAAATTTATTGTATTAAAATTTCTACCAGGTGTAAAGCTTTTGATCAATCTACGCATTAGAGCTCCACTATGGTTAAGGAAAAATTATGTCATACGTTTTTTCTTATATAAATGGCTAGGAAGGAGTTAGAAAAAAACCTATAAATTTGACAAAATTCAATTAGAATATATATATAAACTTAAAATTTTGATTTCGTCTCTGACTATAAAATAGATAGAAAAGTAACTTTAAAATATTTTCAGTCATATAAGAGTAAATTTGTACCTTTTGTTATCGTATAAAATCTGATCAAGATGACCAACATGGACGTACAATGTCAAATTATAATTAACACGTGATGTTTCCAAAGTTTCTAAGACCTAGGAGTTTTAGAAATATCATAGTACCATATAATGTACTAATCCTAACAAAAATTGCACCAATTATGTTTAGGCAGAATACATTCATAATATTTAATTTATCGGTAAATCTTGTTTAAATATTTGAATAATGACTTGTTTTACTTGAGAACTTGTATGCACATGATAAAATGTTTAGCAATGTTTCTGCTAAACATTTTCCATTCAGATTCTTAAAAGAGATTTTGAGCTTAATTTTAAATGTCGATTAAATAATAAACTAATGACATAAAATATGTTGTTTTTTTAGAACCATTTCATGTGAGAAATTTATAAGCGTAATGAGCATTTGAGGATGCACATGTAAACTTTTCCAAAATTGAGTAAAAAATGTCTTAAATACTATTTTATATGTTATATGTTTATTCTAAGCAAATCATAGTTTGAGTATCTAAACTTCAAATGAAATTGACCACTGCCTCCATTTATTTTACTCACCCATTATATTATACAAAATATACAATTTTCAATTTTCAATTGTCACTTTTCTCATATCAAGAGTAAAAAAGCATATTATTTTTTTTCACATTTTACCCTCAACATTTATTCCTCAAATCATATCTTTAAATCTAAGACTATACATTACAATAAAATACACATACTAATCGTTATTTCTTGAGAGACAAATAAAGTTCAAAGTAAATCGAGAGAGTACAATAAGTTATTCATGTAGTACACACGAATATTTATAAATTCTGGGTAAGGCACAAGTATTGTGTCATTTATTACCTACTATAATATATATATATATATATAGTTTGCCCTCTTCATTTTTTAAAATAATAACTACGCTCCCTTTTTATTTAACAAAAAGAGATGTAGGGAAGAAAAACGCATTTTAATTAATTATTCTTTCATAAAAAAAAAAAAGCTAATGCAATTTCAGAAATAACCAGACTTAAAAAAGTTTCATCTTTACAAAAATGACCGCACTTCTCTCTTTTTGAAGGAAATTGCAAAAATAGTCAACTTTTTCTAGTAGTTAAAATACTAACCAAAACCTAGCTAAATTTGCATTTTTACTTGAAAAACTATTTTTACATATTTATATATTTATATAAGAGAAAAAAAGTTTTTAATTTTTAAAAAAAATAGAATTTGTAAAATGGTCAAACCTACGTTTTTTGCAAAACAGTCAAATTTGCATTTTGCAAAGACAATCATTTTTTCAAATTAAAACAACTAGAATCTATTATACCCAAAAAATGAACTTTGGATTTTTTTTTTCTTTTTTAAACTCTTTCTTCGCAAAACATATGATAATGGATTAACTCCATCATAAAAATAAAATAAAACCAACATCAAAATGATAATACAACACAAATGTACTTAACAATAAAACATAATTATATCAAATATTAAAATATACTTAACTAAATCAAGCAAGCTTAACATAAATAGTTAATCAAAACATTAAAAAACATGTTTCATTATTTGTAAATTACATTGCAAATGTAAAGATAAATATATAAAAGAAGTGATGACAAACAGCAATGGAAGCAATGCTAGTTGAAACCACAAACCAAACAAAGATGAATTTCTTTTTCTTTCCAAGTCTTCCCTATTTTCTCTAAAATATTTTTCTCTCTCTATTTTTTTTTTGGCTAAGAATCTTGTACTCTTCACTTCTCTATTTTTTTATATTTTTTTAAAAAGAATAAGAGGTGTTAAATAGGTGGTGAAGATGAAACATCTCCCTCTTCTTGAAAGTTTAAAAGTTAATGCATGCATAAGGTCATTTGTCTTCCCAATGTGCCATCAAAGATAAACAATGTAATTTCTTTCCTTTTTTTTTCTTCTTGCAAGAGAAGATTATTTGAAATAGACTACATTGTCCTTTAGAGGGTCCCATTTTTTTTATTCATTAATAGAATAAAAGCTAAATGGACCATCTAAAAACTCAAAATAGTCCCATTATATAGAACCCACTTGATTTAGTGATTAAGACCCAAAATTGAAAAGTAAATTCTGCCCGCTAACACAAAAATTCAAACATTTAATCTATTTTGAAGATCAAACACTACAAAATAGATTAGATGTTTAAATTTTTGTATTACTGGGCTGATTTATTTTAATTTTGAGTCTTAATGACTAAATCAAATGGATTCTCCATAATGGACCTATTTTGAATGTTCAAATGGTTTATTTAGCTTTTATTCAATTTAATGAATTAAAAAAAGGGGACCCTCTAAAAGCTAATGTAGTCATTTTGAAATAATCTTCTCTTGGATTAAAAAAAATAAAAATAAAAAAGAAATTTCATTTGTCATTATTCGAAAGACAAATGACCTCATGAATGCATTGACTCTTAAACTTTCAAGAAGAGTGAGATGTTTCATCTTCACCACCTATTTGACATTCTTTTCTTCTTTCAGAAAATAAAAAAAGAGAAGAGAAGAGAGTGCAAATTTCTTTAAAAAGAGAGGAAAAAATATTTTAGAGAAAAAAAAAAAGGAAGACTTAGAAAGAAAGAAAAATTATCTTTGTTTGGTTTGTGGTTTCAACTAGCATTGTTTCTATTGTTGTTTGTGGTTTCAACTAGCATTACTTCTTTTAGGTATTTCTCTTTACATTTGCAATGTATATTTACAAATAATGAAGCATGTTCTTTTATGTTTTGATTAACTATTTATGTTAAGTCTGTTTGAATTAGTTAAGTATATTTTGATATTTGATATAATTATGGTTTATTGTTAACTGCATTTGTGTTCAATTATCAATTTGATGTTAGCTTTATTTTATTTTTATCATAAATATGCTTTGCTAATGATAGTTTCCAATTTATTTATTTTTGTATAATAGATTCTGCCCTTTTTATTAAAGAAAAGAAAGAAACATTTTGTTTATTTTTTGTAAAAAAAACGTAAATTTGATTGTTTTTGCAAAAAAAAAAAAAATAGTTCTGGCCATTTATTTTTTTATGTCTTTTGTTCTCTTAAATGAATATGTAAGATTGGTTTTTCAAACAAAAATGAAAATCCAGCTATATTTTGGTTTGTATTTTAACTATTAAATTTTTTTAGTTATTTCTACAATTTCCTTTTAAAAGGGAGCAACGTGATATTTTTGTAATGCTGAAAATTTTATAAGTCTGATTAATACTGAAATTGCATTAAGTTTTTTTAGGAAAGAAAAATTAATTAAAATGAGCTTCCTTCACTACATATTTTTTATAAAAAAGGGGACTTATTTATTATTTTAAAAAATGAAGAGGGCAAACATATATATATATATATATATATATATTATTTTGAAAAGAAATATAGTTTTACCTTTTTTTTCCTTATATTTTCTTCAAATTCATGTTTCTTTTTGTAAACAATTGTCATTTTTCCTAATAAATAAAATTTAAAAAAAATCATTTTTATGTTTATATGTTATAACAAGTTTATTAAATCATTAATTATTCTTTTTTTAAAAGTGATTCATTAATTATTATTTTTTTAAAATTTGATACATTAATTATTATTTTTAAAATAAATAAATAAACTTTTCAAATATCACTATGTGTTCGGTTACAATTCTTGGTGTATATTAGTTTATTTTTAAAAAGAGTAGGTCTTGTGTGTGGCTACGCTCGTAACTTATGATATCACACAAATCAATTTTTTCGTAAAATTAGTGACTAACATAAATTTATTTTTGTCCGAAAATTAGTTTTTTGCCAAACATGAATCAACAAAGTAGCCGTACTAAAATCACGGGACTAGAGAGGTGCCTCACACCTGCCTCCGGTCAATAGAATTTCTTACCCGATCACTTGCTTTGTGGATTAAAAAATAAGGAGTCATTTCATTTCAAATTAGGAATTTATTAGCTAACTTGGAACACCAAAAAACTCAATTTCAAGTGGTGACTCCAAGAAAAAAAAAAGTGTTTTTATCTCTTTTATATTATTTTTTAAGACCATCACATTTCGAAGAAAATATTGGTGTGACGGATCTAGCGACTCCGTTGAATTTTTTTTTAAATTCGAGCTTTGTGTATTAATTTTTGTTTGACTTTATTTATTGATCGGATACATATTGTGTTTGTTGGCTAATATGCTCTTTCTCTATTTTCTGTTTTGACATTGTGTGATTATATAGATAAAATGTCTTCTCTCGCACACCCTTTAAGTCTCTTGGAACATTTATTATACACTATGTGTACAGATACGCTCCATAAGACTTCTGTCTAAGATGATCCAGTGTGCAGTTACGCTCCCGATTCAAGATTTTTGTCACACATGTTAGGCGGGATTAGTCCACCAATTAAGTCGAAATAACTCTGCTACCAGTAAGTTGACTCTACCCGGCTAAAGTTGCCCGCTCCAGTAAGTCAATCTAAACATCTTTTCATACAGGGTGATAAACCTAGCAGAAAAACCCACAAATAATATCCCTAGTAGGCTACATTTATTTGCATCATGAGCATTTGACTTAGCGGGACTCGACATAAGAGTTGGGGTCGTATAAGATAGATATCCACTCTAGACTAACATGTTCATTTTATGTGTTATATGAAAATAAACTGTTCAGAAGGACTTTACAGTGTTGACCGACTTTATAATGACCTATCTTTCAAATTAGTTTTTAGAAAAAAAGGAAAAAGAAAAAGGGGTACAAAAAGGGTTTTTTTAAAGGGTGTGTCAATTTCTTAATGAACTTTGCACACCTGACTAACATGAGATACATAGACATCTTTTTCGAGTTTGGTATTTCTAAAAAAATGTTTTGCATCTGTTAAAAAGTAGAAAAATACTTTGTATTTTTAGTGTCCTCCCTTGATTAGAGTTTGTGCCAATCAAGACGAATCTTTAATTTTGATGATCTTCCATTCAAAGGTGCGAATGATGCCTCCAACTAAAGCACAATGCTCTAAGAAAACCTAGAATTAAAAGAATTTCGGAGTGTATAATTGTTGATACAATACCCGTGGATCTGTGGTGATGGTGCATAAGTATGGGAGATTATGAGCAGAGAAGGGTAAAATATCATTTAGGACATCTTGTACATCTGATGAAAATTTACCCAAGAAGAGATGTGATTGATGCATTGAGTCCTTTTTGGGATCCCAAAAATAACATGTTTCAATTCTCCAACGTTGAATTGACTCCAACTCTAGAGGAAATTGCTAGCTTAATTGGAAAATGGTCTAGTATTTGGGGTGCTGATCTCCATAGAAAAAAGACTTGTAATCCCTAAGAACGTTGATGACAACAAGTTTTTGGACCTACTTAAGATCAACTAGATGAGAAGGAGAGTTCGAAAAATGGGTGAATCTCTTTGAATTTTCTATGTGAGAGGTATGATCGAAGGGATGGGTTTATTAAATACCAAAGACAACTCAGCAATCAAAAGGGCATATAAGCTTGGAAAGTGAATGCACGTTTTGCCTTCATGATTGCATTTTTGGAGCTTATTGTGTTCTCCGAACGAGACAAACATATTGACATTCGTTTGGCTGGGTCGGTGAAGAGGTTGATTACAATGGAAAATTCTACCATTATACACATGATTCTTGTAGATATGTTTCGAGCATTGATCAAGTGCAAAAAGGGGGAAACCTACTTTGAAGGGTGTACCATCTTACTATAGATGTGATTTTTTTGAACATCTCTATCGTCATAATTGTGCACCAAGATTCATTCTTGATTGGTCTAATCATGTATCCACTCACAAGGAAAGAGTAGTGAAAGTCGATTTTTCAAAAGGGATTCTAACATGTGAAGAAAAACTCTCAGTGTTAACTTCTGATGAAACTATTTGAAATTATTACTGGTTCTCAAAAAAGGATGTCATTTGCATGTCCACTGCATTTCATTTCTTGTGTTGATTGGGCTTAGAGGTGTCCAACCATATGCCCTGCTTTGGGTTATGCGCTTGGTGGCTAGAGTCCAAGAAGTCCTGCCACATAATGATATTAGTAGATTTGTGTTTAATCGGGGGGGGGGGGGGGGG
>JAJOOR010042627.1:0-10704 GCA_036250505.1 Solanum acaule
TTTTTTTTATGCAATGTTTTCTTGGTAAAGAAAGTTTTAAATTCCTTATGGTTTTAGTGTCTATGCGATGAATGAATGCTAAGAGGCTTATATTAGACCTCTTCGAGGTCGAGTACGCCGGTTACGACTAGGGGGTGCTCCCGGGTCGTGACAGTCATTTCCGTTGTGTTTATTGATGTCGAGGTCATTTTCGATGAGTGTTATTGATGTCGATGTCATTTTTGGTTAGTGTTATTGATGCTAGTCATTTACAGTGAGTGTTATTGATGACGAGGTCATTTTCGATGAGTGTTATTGATGCCTAGATCATTTTTGGTGACTGTTATTGATGTCGAAGTCATTTCCGGCGAGTGATATTGATGTTGAGGTCGTTATTGGCGAGTTCTTGAACTATGAGTGGTTCCCATGAGTTCTGATTGATATTATGTGTGATAAATCTATGGATTTGTGTTCAGTGTGCTTGATTATTGTGCTTTGATAAACTTGATACTTGTGATTGATCTATATGACACTTGTGATTGTCATACTTAATACTTAGTGATTGTTGAATTGTGACTATTAGACCATGATCGTGAGAATTTGTGAACTCTGTGTATTATGAACTATTAGGTTGGGTTGATTGCTATGCAGGTTGTAGTTGATGAGGTTCGGTTGGGATGAATGGAGTACTTGCTTTCTAGCTAGTTTTGCTTTATTTATTAGGTTTCTTGGTGAGTATCGTGTTATTTGATACTCACTCCTTGCTTCTACACTTGTGTAGGTTCTGAGCCTGGTTCTATGTGATTGTTCTTCTTCTCTTTACATGAGGCTTGTTGAAGGATTTGAGAGGTAGTTGTTTGTCGTCCCGACAGGCCCTCCTCTTCCTTTATGTTATGCTTTGTTCTATTTGAGAAACAACGACAATGAGACTTGTACTTATCTTTCAATTCCGTACTTTTATGTATTAGTGGCTTGTACGCATGATAATCAGGTTTTGGGGTTATATTAGAATGACTAAGTTTTCCGCTTTTATGTTATTCTTGTTTTATTTTTCGCATTGCTTTTGTTTCGTTGGGTTGAAGCAGACTTGTCTTGGTTGGAATAGACACGTGTCATCACGTCCATTTTTGGATCGTGACACTACATCTACAGATTCAATAAGATCAAAAGTAGTATTTTTATCGCAAAATCTATAATTTTAAATTCCCTCTAATTCAAACTTCCTATTGGTGGATTCTATTATTGAAACTATTATATTTCATATACATCGACAATTCTTGATTGATGGTTCATACTTATCCTACCACATGACCCTTTTTAACTAAACTTTTTTGAAAATCTTGTTATAGTATTTTGTATGCATCATTTTTACGAGTAAAATATATTTTGATAAAGTTCTTTATACCTATTTTAAAGAAAAGATTATGTTTTAAAGAAATTTAATCATTTGAAAGATTCCTTGTGAAAGTATTTTTTAAGAAAATTTTCTTTTACAGTATCGTGAAATTCAGAACATCAGTGTGTTTCAAATTGTTGCGATTATAATCTCACCAGCAATACAACTTTACAAATTGTAAGCAAAGACTCAGTATGATTTCAATTACAGTTTTCATGATATATTATAAACATATATAGATTATTTTTAAATGATTATTTAGCACTGAGAGGACGCAGGTTTAAAAAATTCACGTCTCATATCCACGTGCTACCGTAGAATTTGAGTGTAGCGCTAGTCGGTCAACTCCTTTAACCCAAGAGGCGTCACAGTGGATCCACATATTCTATATATATGTTCTATACTTTGGGAAGGTATAAGGTAGCCCTCCTAACTGAGTTAGTTGTTGGTAGGGGTGTACATGACCGAGTTGGGGTTTTCAAATATCAAATCAAATCATTATTATCAAATTTTAAAATTTATAAATCAAATCAAAACTAATAAAATTGGGGTTTCTCGGGTTTTGGGGTTATATCAAATTTTTCTGATAAAGTATTCATACAAACATATAATTAACTTGTATTTTAGATATATTTTTAGTTCTATCAAAATAAAATCATCTAAGGTGTTTTTTAAGAAAATAACACAAAATATGAGATAAGTGATGACACAAAAAAATTAACAAAAAATAATAATGAAATCGCATAAAACAAATATCGCAAATAATAGGTAATAAAAAATTATCATAATTTAAAAGTGCTAAATCATGCAAAAATAAATCTAATAAGTAGTAATTAAATGACTAAACATTAAAGAAAAACTAAATTAGGTTATGTATTTTTATTTTCTATATCAATGTAAAATTAAAGAAAAATTATTCAATATTATTATCATTCTTAGTATTTGATCAATTTTTTTGTTAGCATTAGTATTTATTTGATCTTGATTTGAGCTTTATTAGAGTTACTAATATCTATGGATTATAATCTTTATTGGACCATTCAAAATTTAAAGTCTCCAACATGAAATAATATGTTAAAAGATGAAAACTATGCGAATTATAAGAAATATTTATAAATTATATCAAAGTAAATACTTTGATGTATAAAATAAATTTTAAAAAAGATATATATAATGTGGGGTTAGTTTGGTCTCGGATTGACTTTTTTTTAGTTAAAACCAAACCAACTCAAGTATAGTCGGGTTTTTTTTCCAATACCAAACCAAGTCTAACCAAACCACTAGTCACGTTTTTTTTCCTATTACGATTTTGTTCACCCCTACCTTGCGCTCTACTTATTGTCTTGTAATTACTATAATGATTTCTCCTTGATTTGAGGGTCTATGGGAACAATTACCTCTCTACCTTTGAACAATTACTTTGTAGAATTATATGAGTATGTTATTATTATTGTAATTCAGTTTGTATATATCGTTCGTTTTGCCTTGTTGGTTTTGAACTACATGTTCAATATTCAAGTCAACTTATATATTCTTTCGAAATTAGCCCACTTGCAAATTATTGTTTCAATTACCAAAAAATATGCTTGCCACTAATTATACTAAACTAATCTTTATTTGGACTTGCTATCATCTCAGTGGCTAACCATGAAACCATTACATTAATTAATCTCAAGAAGTTTATTACTTTGCTACTATAAAAACCAAAGATTCCAACTCAACTATGCAACACGAGTCTTAGTTCTATCTTTTTTCTCCAAAAATCAAAATGAGAAGCTTTGGAAATTTGGGTCAATGGCTCTACTTGCATTTGCCTTGGTAATTTGCTTTGTAGCCGTAGTTGTTGCTGATTACTCTTATGACTACACTTCTCATTCACCATCTCCATACTACAAGAAACCGGAAAAACATGTTGAACATTCTCCATCGCATCACTATTACAAGTCGCACGCTCCTTCAAAACATTACAACAAGGCACTTGTTGTAGCAAAGTATTACGAGTCACATGCTCCTTCAAAGCACTATTACAAGTCGCCTGTGGTAGCAAAGTATTACAAGTCACATGCTCCTTCGAAGCACTACTACACGTCACCTATTGTAGTGAAGTATTACAAATCACATGCTCCTTCGAAACATCACTACAAGGCACCGGTGGTAGTGAAGTATTACAAGTCACCGGCTCCTTCAAAGAAGTACTACAAATCACCAACTCCTTCAAAGTACTATTACAAGTGACCATCACCTACAAAATACTACAAATCGCCATCGCCTGTAAAGTACTATAAGTCGCCTACTCCATCGACACATTATTACTACAAGTCACCATCCCCATCAAAATATTACAAATCACCTATTCTTTCTAAATACTATAAATCACCACCACCACCAAAATATTACAAGTCACCAGTTTACTACAAGTCTCCTCCACCACCACCAACTTATTATGAGAAATCACCTTCTTACTACAAGTCTCCTCTCCCTCCACTATACTACAAAGAATCCAGCCCTTCCTACAAGTCCCCTCCACCATACTACAAAGAGTCTACATCTTCCTATAAATCCCCTCCCCCTCCACCATACTATAAAGAATC
This sequence comes from Solanum acaule, assembly GCA_036250505.1. Lineage (NCBI taxonomy): Eukaryota > Viridiplantae > Streptophyta > Magnoliopsida > Solanales > Solanaceae > Solanum > Solanum acaule. Next base: position 3,967 of record JAJOOR010042627.1, read on the forward strand.
TACACCTACCTATAAATCCCCTCCTCCTCCGCCATACTATGAAGAATCTACGCCTTCCTATAAATCTCCTCCACCTCCACCAAAGTACTATGAGCAATCACCTACAACCTATAACTCACCACCTCCACCACCTCAGAAGTACGAGCAATCTGTCACCTATGCTTCACCTCCACCTCCACCAGCATCTCCCCCACCGGTATACTACTAAACATTCAATAACTCTATAATTTCCATGACTTTTACCTCCTACTTTGATCCCATTTCCTCTTCCAAAATTTTAATGTACGCTTGTCGAAATGATGGGCTTTGCTTAATGTGTGTTCGATATTGTTTTGTTCTAATTATTTGTATTATGCATTACTTGAGAATTAAGTAAGTCTTCCTCATTGTATCTAGATTAATAGTTTGTTACCAATTCTCTCTTTTTTGTGTAATATTGTATCCAAATTGTTAATTTAAATGAGGTGGTATTGTCTCTTAGAGAATTTCTTCCCTGCAATAGTTTGTAGCCTATCTACTTAAAAAATTTGGGAAGATCTACTAAATTTTTATGAATTTACAAATAGTATAAAATAAAAATAAATACATTAGTTGTAAAATCAATTAAAAAGTAAAACTTGAAAAAGGTAGCTTTAAGTTCTAAAGTTGTAATATAACTATGAAATATGCAATCAACTTTGTATAATAATATCATATATATTAAAGTGAAAAGTTAGATTACCATTTTACCCCTACATTAAATCAAATATTTAATTAATTAATTAATAAATGATAAAGTTTAAATTAATTAAGACTGTAATATACATTTTAGGGTGAGTTAATCAAACATCTAATTAATTAAAGGAAAACAAAATAAATATATCCTTGAACTATCGAATATGGTATACGTATACCCATCGTTATACTATTGAGACACCAGAGTCTTTACCGTCCAAAAAGTGGAGACCTTGTATCCTTCACAATAACAGACGAACACATGTCCTAATCATGTGCATCCACTTGATATTTTACTTAAATTTAACCCAAAATTAAAGACCCACCCGAATTAATAAAAACTTGCTCAAATATTATAACTCACCCACTCACTAACACTATCACGACCCAAGGTAGCCCTTAGGCATAACATGACGTACAAGACCCTGAGAGTCCTCATACAATCCACTTGGCATGCATCATACAAGATAATAGAATATGAAAAATTTAAAAGACATTTTCAACATATAAAAGTTTTATAGAGAAAAGCGGAAATCTAAACATAGTCTCAAAGACATCACGTTCCAAAACTGAAAGTAAACACAAAAAAGAAAATCAGAGCTCGGTCATTGGACTATGAGGGCTCACCAATCTTCAATCTTCTATATGAGATCCCTAGCCACGGAAGTGCGAATCTGTAAGGTCGGTCCCTACATTTGGGGAAATGTAGGCAAGAGTATGTGTTAGCACAAAAATGCACTAAGTATGATAGCCATGCATAAAAGTATGAAATCATTCTAAAAAGGACATGTTCGTGATATGCAAAGACAAAGTCAAAACATAAGATAAGAGGGTTAGAAAACATAAAACATAATCATGATCAATGCAAGTAAAATCATCTTTGAACACATGTGAGATACTTTAAAGGCAACCTTAGTTCATTATTACTGTAGGAAGTAGCCTTAACCGACATAGAGACCATGTGAGCTATAACATGGACCCAATGTCTCCCACACCTAAAAATGTTGTCCTACTTGCCAAGGTAGAACCATGAATCTGAGCTAAAGTGGATCCATTAGCTAATATATATCTATCTAGACAATCATCCTATGGGGGCACATAGGTACGGGGTAAGGAGATTGCTACTAGAACTCGGCCTCAACACGGTGGAACTTCCATCTCAATATCCTCTAGGTGCTAAGCATAAATCCCACAGAGTAGTTATTAATCTTAACTTGTTTTATCTTCAAAAGACATGGGTAGTTGCCACTTGTCTTATCATAGGATAGCTCCTTAGACCATGCATGAGAAAAACTTTCAGCGTCCATGATCTTTTCATAATAGCTTTTAAGGCCCACAGTCATTCACTTCATGCTAGAGATGCCCCTAATACTATGGAAATAGTTTTGAAATCGTGGCCTATAATCATTGATGGCATATCCAGATACCATACTAATCAAGACCTAATTTAGGAAAATAACCCAAAAAGCATTGAGGGCAAATCTAGATGTCATTCATGTCATGTGACCAAGCTTCATAGAACATATAGACAATCTCATCCATAAGCTTTCTTGAGTCATAAACATGAACATGCATTCTTTTCAATAATTCATAAGTTTCATCATATTTTCAAAGTCAAAGCATCTTCAAATTCATTTACATCAATTTCATAAAGAGAAGACATGCATATTTTCATAAATTCATCTTTCATAGTTCAAGACCCACATTATCAACATAACTTAGAAAACATGGGTTATGCATGGGTTCATGGAAAATCAACTTAGAAAACATGCAATTACTTCAATTCATGCATAAAAAGTCGTAAAACAATCAAATAAATCAACATTGAAAGGAACTCATGGCATGGAAGAAAATCCTAATTTCAATTGGAGATTTCTAACTTGAAAATTGGAGAATTTAGGAACTCTATGAATGAAAGGGCTCCATGGATGAAAATTGTCATACCTTGATGCCACAAGCTTGAAAGCAGTGGAGGATTAGGAGGCTTGATCTTGAAACCCTAGCTTTCTTCTTCAACTTCTAGAGAGAGAAATATTTGAGAGGAAGAGTTGATCTTCTTTTGAGAATTTAAGAGAATGAATTGAGTTTGGGTTATTTGGGGGTGTAAAATCATTATATAGGGCTTAAGTATTAAGTTAAAATAATTGGTGAAAAGACTCAAAAGTCCTTGACTGAAAACTACCGAATTGGAATCAAGGAGGCCTTCACGGCCCATCAAACGGGTCGTGATGAATTTCTGGGCTTTACTATTTTAGGAATAACTTTTTACTCTGAGCTTGGAATCAGGAAAACTTTGTGGCGTTGGAAAGAGGACTCAGAGATCTTTAATTTGATAGGTTGTGGGCCACCTAACTCGTTTTGTGCTAAAAAAATATGATCGTTTGAAGTTGACCCTAAACTCTAAGTCTAATGAAAGCCCTTCACAAACGACTTCACGGTCCATGTGAAGCTTCACGGGCCGTTTTGACGCCTGTGGTCCTTGACCAGTGGCTTGAGGAGAACCCCTACTGAACTTCACCCCTTCACGACCACTTGTACGGCTCATCTCCCTCTTCATGGCCCGTCTAGGGGTCCGTGGAAGGGAGCCTGCTTGGGGCAGGTTCTGCCTTATTGTCACGAGCACCATCACGGACCATGGTCCCCTTCACAGCCCGTCTAGGGCTCTGTGGAGGGTCCATGGTCCAGCTTTGGGCTCTTGACAAGCCCGCTAAACCCCTTCCTAGTCTTTCTCGAATCCGAAGTGTTACAAACACCCTAATAATATGCCCAAACCAAAACACCCCCAAATTATGTGTTCTTCAATTCTATCTTTATTTTCAATCCTTCTTCAAATTTTACCAAAACAGAAACACAATAGCATGTGCTTTAAATGAAAAACAAGACACCCACTTTAATTCTTTGTTCAAATCGATTTTTTGTTGTTGAAAGGGGTTGAAAATACTACCATCATTGACGAACAAAAAGTGGGTCTGCAATTGAATCAAAAATTCTAACTTGAATTGATTTGTTGGTAAAAGGGATTGAAAATACTCACCATTGATGAATAAAGTTTTAAGCTTTAAAGTGGGTCAATAATCGATCGAAAATTTCGAATTTAAATTGATTTGTTATTGTTGGAAGGGGTTGAAAATTCTACTACCATTGACATTGACGGATAAAACTCCAAGATTCAAAATGGGTTTGCAATGAAAACGAATTTTTTGCTAATTAAAATTTTGTTAATCAAAATGTTAACTAAACCATGCAAAAATAAGTCTAATAAGTAGTAACTACATGACTAAATACTGAAGAGAAACTAAATTAGGTTATGTATTTTAATTAACTAAACCAATGTAAAATTAAAGAACAAATATTCAATATTATTGTCATTCTTAATATTGAATCGGTTTTTTTTGCTAGCATTAGTATTGATTTGATTTTGATTTGAGCTTTATTAGAGTTACTAATATCTATGGATTATAATCTTTATTTGACCGTTCAAAATTCTAAGTCTCAAACATGAAACAATATGTTAAAAGATAAAAACTAGAATATTTATGAATTATATCTAAGTAAGTACTTTTATATATATATTTTGGGCATAACTTGCATACTATTTTATGTTTTCTCTTCTCAATCTCAGATATTCAGATATCAAGTTTTAGTTAATCAGTTTTAGAACATGTCTCGACTTCTCACTTGAAAATTCTTACTTCATACTATTCGATTGACTTATTCTAGTATATCTTCAAAGTTATTCATTCAGCTCAATTTATTCAGTTTTAGTCAATTATTATATTTAGTTATTTTACATATCGAACATTTCATGTACTGACGTCAATTTGGTCTGCATTGTTCTATAATGCAGATTCACCTACTCCTGACAGCAGACGCATTATTTGAATCACTTTCATCCGACCTCGATGAGACCTCCTTGCTTTCGGGGGCTTCAGTTTATCTAGAGTATTAGTAATTAGTATATGTTAGTAGCAGAATATGCATGTCACTTGGGGTCTTCTCTCAATAACCTATCTTCAGGGCTTCATAGACGAGTCAGTTGAGTTATAACATTCAACATTGTTTTTCAAACATACACGTATATATTATTTAGATTTTCAAATCTTTAAATAGAATTCCTGAGCTTGTTTTTTCTTGATTTTTTGTGTTCATCTTTCAAAAAGTTTTCGCATGTGTTATAACCTACATGGTAGTAGTAAGTCAGGTCTCTTGACTTCACTTGAAACCAGCAATGTTTCTAGGTGCAGGTCTCCGAGTGTAGGCTCAGAACGTTGCACATCCTATTACTATTTTCCCACTATTCCATCATATATTTCATGATTGAATCCCTAAAATTGGTTAAAAATTTGAGGGATGGGGGGTTTTCCCCAAGTTATAAACTAAGAAGCTAAATGCTAAAACCAACAGATCAAAGGCTAAAAGTTGAACTACAATCAGCAGCACTAATATTATTGGCTTTGTTCCCGCTTTTACTTATAATACTAATAAATAAGAAACTCTAGTCTAGTAATTAGAAAATCAAATCACACATTTCTGATACAAGAACTCGAAGCAAACGAGCTCGAAACTGAGTTTTGACCGAACAACTAGATCTGTATCAATATTTCAGACTCGTACAAAAAAGAATCGTTGAAAATTTCAAGGTCATATGAGGGAATTAGGGTTTATTTTAGTGAAAAAATAAGAGGTATCTGGTGCGTGCACCTTTAGAGACCAAATTGACTTGTAACGATGGGAACATACTTTTAGCGACAAGCTGCCCTTTCAAATCTCAAATAAGCAATGAAATGTTCAGAGGAAACCTATGTTGCTCGGACTCTCCTAAAGTATTAAAGGGTGTGTTGGATCCTTCAAAAGTAGCGCATTTTTGAAGGATCCGACACGGGTGTGGCATCATTTTTGGAGAGTCCAAGCAACATAGGAGGAAACTATAGTTCAACAGAGGTGGCATCCTGTGTTTCCTGGAGGTTAGAGATGGGTTTCTCAACCAGAAGGAGAGAAATAAATAAGTCAGGCTAGAACCAAGAAGGGGCAAAGAACAAAATTCTACTCAAGTGAACTGCAATAATAAATACCACAATCATGCTTGTATACATTCTCATAAACTACATGTGGAGAACTCTATAGGGTGGAATGATAAGACTCTTAACAACTCTGGTGGACAAATGTTATTGCTAGAGCAACATTGCAGCGACTTGGAAAAGATAAATAAACTAGGGACTTATTTTACAAGTACTGGAACAACATTTAGGTCCTACAAAGTTCATAATGGACCAAAAGTAAAAACCCTGTCAAAAGATAAAGTGTGTATGCCTATGCTTCACAAGACTGCAAACTTACATGTACAGGAAAGTTTGTATCTCACTTGTAGAGGTGGAGGTTAATCTTCTTGTTGAAATAAAGTATAATCTGAACTCGCTTCGCTCTTGTGGACCTGCATGAAATTGATCCAGGTTTATGAGATACACATATCCTTCCATCTAACAAACTTCAGAAAAATCTCCACTCTGCACAATTTTCTGTAGGGAATCCTTGAAAAGTAACCATTCTCAAATGCTGCTCACCCTTCACTCCATCTTGTAAACATACTAGGATTATAATTCATTTGAAGTCCTAAACAACAATGATTGGTTATATACAGGACACAGACCTTTTACTGCCTATGCAATCCCACACACTACCAAAAGGCAAGTCATTACGACTACATCACAACTATTATGCTACTCAAACAATATATACTACTGAAATTTGCATTGTATGTGCAGTCTTTTAAAATTGGAAATGGCAGTCATGTGGTATATCTTATATTGAGGTACCACTAATGCTGGTTGCAGAAGTATGTGTCGTTAGCTACTAAATAGGATCTCTTGTTAAAACCAAGGTCCAGACAAGTCATAACAGAGGCAAGCAGTCAAGGTACAACTAACTGAACATTATCAATTCTTCAAGGGAAAAGGTACAAGTACCCCGCTAGACTATGACCGAAATCCCAGAGACACACGTTAACTAAACTAAGGTCCTATTAGG
>JAJOOR010042638.1:0-12096 GCA_036250505.1 Solanum acaule
TTTATCTTTATCGCTTTTAGTCTTTAGTTTCAGTTTTGCTAGACCTAGTTGGGGCATGTCCCAACATTTCTAGTCAGTTTAGAGGCTTAATTCAGACATAGTTAGATTCACCTTAGTGTTTTGAGTTTGATATTTCTTTTGTATTAAACTCTCAGATTTGATATATTCAGTTATAGTATATGGGTATTCCCCATCTTTTCAGTATTTATTTATGATTTAGCTTCCGCATCAGTTTATTATCTTTAGTATGCTCATGATCATGCCAACAGGGTTAGCTTGGGATCACTTGTGGTCCTAGGTCCCGTGTCCGCGTCTCGGGGGTAGCTCGGGGCGTGACATCAAGCTACAATATTTGTCCTTCACCACACCTGATATGGAGTTTACAGTAAATAAACTCTCTCAGTTTATGGATTGTCCTCAAGCTAATCATTGGAAGGCTGTTAAGCGGTTGCTTCGATATCTCAATCAAATCTCTTCCTTTGGTCTTCAAATAACCTGTGAGACTGATAACCGAATTATGGTGTATTCTGATTCTGACTAGGCCGGAGATCCTACTGATGGAACTTCCACAACTTTCTATGTTATGTATCTTGGAAGTACTCCTATCTCGTGGTCCTCGAAGAAGCAACAGTCTTTCTCTGGATCATCTACCTAAGCTGAATAGCGAGTTGTTGTTGCTGCCCTTGCATAAACCAACTTGATCACCAACATATTGTGTGAGCTTCACTTTTTCCTTGCTTGCATACCTCGCATGCTCTGTGACAATATTGGAAGCACATACATCTATGGAAATCCTGTCTTCCATAGAAAGATGAAACATATTTCCATCGATTTCCACTTTGTTCGTGATTAGGTGTAACACATAGAAGTTTAAGTGAAGCATCTACATTTTGTTGATCAGATTGCTGATGTCCTAACCAAGCCGCAGCCGCGTGCTTTTTTCAATTGTATGTTTACCAATTTGGGTATTGTAGATGTCAATGCATTAAGAGTCTGATTGTGGGATTTACTATTAACCGACATAAACCACGTGAGCTAAACGTGAAATCCGATGTATATGCCCCATCGAGAGGATCCAATATACCTTGCCAAGGAAATAGAGGCATGATTGTGGCGTGATCATGAAAACTGATTCCCAACTGTGGGGACTTATAAACCTACACGTGCACGTAGTTCTAGACTTTGAGGGTTCATTGAACCCTAGTCCAACTCGGTGCTAAGTCTACTCCCATATGAATATTCATGAAGCTAAAATGCACTAAATATGAATAGCTCAAAAACTTACATGCTAACTGAGAATACAACATTAATATACTGAGAATATGTCATTCAAAATCTGAAGCATGAATTTCAGTCTAACAAGCCTAGCAAGTATAATTCATGAACTAGGATAAATTTGCACAAGCTAGGGTTCTGAGTGCTATGCATGGAATTATCCAAAATTATCAAGAAACAAGTTATTTAGATCAAATGAACCATAATCACAATAAATCTTGAAAATCTAGAAACCCTAGGTCTGAAAAGTTTATGAGAATTTGAAGAACTAACTGAATTCTAGGGACCTAATGGGTAAAAGGATCCCACTAGTGAAATCCCATATACTCAGTGATGAAATCCACGGAGAAATCCTTGGGATTTCAGGGCTGAACTTTGAAGAACACTCCTGTTTGTTCTTGGGAAAAGTAGTAGACTTTTTCTCTTCATTTCACTCTAAGTTGGGTGATTTTTGGAGAATGAGGGTTTTAGGTATTGTATGACTAAATTATTAGGCTTAGACTGAGTAAAATGACGTATTTAGGCATCAAATGATGTTGTTTAAGTGCCGAATGCATAGGGGAAAAGACCAATGCGACCCTGACTTAAATGTTGCCGAAGTGACTTCAAGACAGGCTTCACGGGCTATCATGATGACCAAGGCCTGTCTAGTAGCTCGTAAAGATGCCCTGCCCGACAGGGCTTCACCAAAATGGGCATAAACTTTACTCCATGCTTGGATTTTAGCAAACTTGATGGCATTGGAAAAAGGACTCAAATATCTTTAATTTGATAGGTCATGAGCTACCTAGTTCGTTTTGTGCTAAACGACATGGTCATTTAAACTTGACCCTAAACTCTAAGTTTAAAAATTCCCCTTCACGGATGACTTAGCGGTCCGTGTGGATCTTCACGGATCGTTTAGACATCTGTGGTGCTTAACTAGTGACTTTGGGGGTGAAAACTCTCTTAAAAGCTGACGATGTGACTTCATAGGCTTCACAGGCCGTCTAGAGCACCACGGCCCGTCAAGTGGGTCATGAAGATGCTCTTTCCGACAAGCCTTCACTAAAACAAGCATAACTATTTACTCCGGGCTTGAAATTAGGCAAACTTAGCAATGTTGGAAAGAGGACTCATAGACCTTTAATTTAATAGGTAGTGGGCCACCTAAATCATTTTGTGCTGAAAGATATGATCATTTGAAGTTGACCTAAACCTCAAAGGCTGTCAACCCTCTTTCACGAGCCACTTCATGGCTCGTGTGAAGCTCCACGGTCCGTCTAGTGGTACGTGGTCCTTCACAGTAGCCATGGTGGTTCTGGGTCCCCCTCATGGGCCACTTCATATCCCGTGTGGAGCTCCATGAACTGTTTAGTGGTCCGTGGTCTTTCACTTTTTGCTAGGTGCACAACCACGAGTAGGGTGACACATCATGGTAGTTTTCACGGCCTGTGGACCACCTTTTGTGGTTTAGCTTTCTCTCTTGTTCAATCTTAGTTCTGATTTTTGAGGTGTTACACGAAGTAGGAATTAAGTTAGCAACCTTAACCCATAAATTTAAAGTCATGCTAATTAGTCCAAATTCATGTATGAACAACCATGGGTAACATGAAATCGAGCAATTACAAGCAAACCCATTGTGGATTAAACTTCAATTTGTCAATTTCAAGAACAAAGTTTAAAAACCCTAAAAAAACTGGAAAGTGTTCTTCAGAAGGTAAAATATTTTTTTCTTCAATTGTGCATTCATTAAAAACTATTGCAACACACGCGGCCTCTATTTTTCTCTCTTTTGGGCTATTTATAGTTTCTCAAAATTTGGCCCAAAATACAATACACTACCCAAGGTGACATTAGTTGGGATGATCGATCACAATGGGTGGATCGTCCATTGCTCTCCAGCTCAAATTTTCTTGCTCTAGGCTTCAGGTGTTTGAACCTGAGTCGGTTAGCTCAGTCGAGTCTTCCCTTCACATTCAGCTTCGTGCCGAGTACCACATTAGTTCACCTTTCAAGCCTTCAGTTTTTCTCCTTGTACTATCACTTTTGGCGATGATTAACAGTTTTGCCCTTCTTATTCGGTGAGTCACCTTTCCTTTTGGAGTTTACCGACTTGCCTCAATTAATGCCAGTATTGTGCGTTGTTACTTTGGGAGAGGTCATGCTCACTAGGTGATCCACCATTATTGTTTGGAGATCATCATTGTATAGCTCACACTTCATTTTATATTTTTGGCATTTCTTTCAAACATTTATCCCTGCCTTGTCCATTAGCCGTCATACCTGGAAGTTATCAAAATATAATTAGAATAAGACATAGCTAAGAATTAAGGACATTAATGGTCGAGCTAAATATGCCTCAAATGACTGTAAATCTACCACTCATTAACACCTTAAACTTAAACTTTTGTTTGTCCTCAAATAAATTAAGAGCACAATTAGCTAAATAAGGGTGTCTACATCAATATTCAATGAGAATTGCTAACATGCAAGTGCCATTAGAAGACTACTCTCAAAAACATGCTACACTCAATCATGATCAATAAGCTTCAAACGATCACTAGCTGGTTTGAACACAAGCTCGGGCTCACTATAACTTATTTTCTAATGCAAGACAATGTTTCAAAAAATGTATTCAAGTGCCCTCACATAAAGAACAATTCCATTTTCTCACAAAGCAAATCAACAAAGACATAAGGAATCTATGAAACTCTCACTCTCTCAAAAGAGAAATACATGAAAACTTTATCCCATAGGTTTGCCCATATTTTTAATTCATCACACAACCTAGCTCATCCAAGATCTCAAGGGTCTTTTAAGCTTGTTATGGTGATAAGGGTTAAGGTATGGTAAATTTAGCTTAGTGACTTCATCTTTTCAAAGCATTGATGCAATCATCTTCACCTCTTCTAAAAGTACTTTTCATTGTTTTTCATTTGAGAACTCAAACTTTGACTTTGCACTCACATTGTTTGGAATCCCTTTTATTTCATCAATTACTCTTTTTCATTTCCAATTTTCAAAATTGCTCACCACAATATTTTTCTTTTCCCTTTCTTTTTTTATTAAGAGGGGTTACTTCTTTTTATATCAAACTTCAAAGTTGAGTCTCATTTCATCTTTGTTTGCCCTTCATTAGGCTTTCATTCCTCCTTCCTTTCCACACTCCCAGCTTAGGCTTTTGGCCTAAGTTTTCTGTTCAAACATAACAATGTTTCAAAAAGGATTTCGGGTGACATGGTGGGTACAATTTTTCTCAAGAGGTTATAATTTATTTTGTCAACAAATGGTTTAGGCTTAAATGGTGCCAAACTAGATGCACACCCTAGAAAAGTTGTCACAAATTATATGGAAATTTGGGTTCCCTCCTAGAATTGCTGCCTAGGATCAGGACTTACATTTATCAAGGTTTAGACAATTAGACTAACAAGGAAAAATCTAGGATCCCACACAAATGCTTTCAAGTGAGACCTTACCACACATGACAATTCGAAATACACTTATTTAGCACAACTCGAAAAGATCAATAGAGTAAGTGTGATGTTCATTGCAACGCTCACATCAAAACATAGTTAGTCAACAAAAGATTCAAAGAGATCTATGAAAAGTGCAACCACATCAATTTCATTCTTTCTACACCAACACCAAACATCATGATCACAATGAGTACTATTCAAGACATCGATACTGAACATAATCAATCCTCAAAATATTATCAATGAAAACTCAAGAATTTTACGATTTTAAAAACTCATGGGGTAGTTTCAAATTTGAGGAAAATAAAAAAGGCAACAAAAGATGAACTCAAATCAAATGAAACACTCTAATATAAACAAAAGTAAAATACTACAATCATCCAAAATGTAAAAATAACAAAATAAAGAGCAAAAGGGTAATATTGGCACAAAGGCACTTACCCCACCAAAAATAAAAGCAGTGTCCTCAATGCAAAAGTACAAAGTATAGGAGGAAGAGTCAAAATGTCCCCTTGATAGGCTAAGCCTATGGAGTGCTATTAATGGGAGGAGTCTCTAGAGTAGTAGAATCATCTGGGGCATAAAAGCCCGACAATAGTATCACATGTGGCAGCAATGTGGCATCAGCTGGGGCATCAGTGCCCTACACATTACTGGGAGGAATGGTAGAGTCTAAAGAGACTCCACTGGTGCTGACTGCGGAGGTCCCAGAATGGATCTCTCCAAGGTTGACTACAAAATCATCTTCTTAGTGTCCTGCAACGCCATAAGTGTCTGCTCAATCACATGCACATCCTCATTTCTCCTCACCTAATCCTCATTTGTCTCTTTAGCCAAATCATCATCGACCCACTAATTATCATCAGCAACACCCTTACCTATTCTACTTGGTAGGGGAACATCGCCCCATAACATTGAAATATTAGTAGACCGCAACTGGTCTACATCTGTTAGCAAGGTAATAAGTTGACCTCTGATGGTGTAAAGCACGCCAGAACTACCCTTGGCCTTCTCTTCGGCCTCTAATTGAGCATTGAGGTTATCCAACCTCATTCTGTGTTACTCCACCAATTCATCACAATGGGTCACCTATCCCTCAAAGGGGCCATTACCCTATCAATTTCCTTATCAATCACAACAACCATGTCCTTCTAAACCCTTGATAAATCAATGCCTAAGTCAAGTGGGGGACGGGATGTACTAACGGGAGCAGGCAGAACAATAGAAACAATACGAGTTATAGTAGGAGTGGGAGGTAGAAAGAGCAGATGTGGTGGCCTAAAAAGCCAAAGCTGCTGGTTCAACTGCGGGGATCCCAAATTAATGTGCTCCCGATCAATTTTAGTGCCCACTAATTCCACTTTGGGATGTCTAAGGATAGATTCATTTTGTGAGGGCATGCTATTGCTGCTAATGAATTCGAACCAATACCGGGACACAATATTTAAATCTTTCTTCTCTATTCAGGTACCTTCAATAATCTAAGGAGGAGAAATATCAGATAAACGTGGGGCCAACCAATATTTCAAAGAATCAAGGTCATGCTGCATTCGGAGTGAAAACATCTCGGCTTGAAATTCTGGCATCCCTAGTTCAATGTTGAGTGCATCGACGTGGCGTTGCACGTTCTTGCGACACACTTCCACTTCATCCAAAGGCTTCAAATTTGTTCCCTTTCTCTTCTTTGGTCAGGACTGAGCATTGGTGTTGTAAAAATCACACATTAATGCTGGAACATAAGGGTTCTGGGGTCGCGTAAACCCCTTAAACTTATGAAACTATATGGTGTCCTATATATTTGGATGATCACAACCCAATATGTAGAAAGACGTATCTCCTCAATAATGGTATGTTCTCCAAATGATTCTCAAGAATGGTGTGTTCTCAGCTTCCTTGGTCCTGTTTAGGGCTCTTGGGGAGATTATCAAGAGAACTATTGATGCTAGGGCTTGGATAAGAGAATGTAGCACTAGTTTGGACCAGATATTCATTCTTTTTCTTGCACCCCTTTTATGGGTTGAATACGTGCATGCTTATATGCTTGTGGGGTGGTTTGTTGTTGACGGGGAGCCTCAGATGGCTTACTAATAGTTATGCCCCTATGCCTTTTAAATGGAGGGTGAGAAAGATAAGAGGCCCTGCCTAACTCCGTGTCTAAGGAGACTATTTATTTACCTTTTTTTCGCCAAAATCTACAAAGCACAAATATTTAACCATAGAATCAACGAAGGTTAGTTGAAATCAAACTCAATTGAAAGAATAGTTAAAAAATGTCGTGAGGCTCACACAATGAGAAGGTGGTCCGCCTACTAAGATGGGCAAGCTCAGAAGAGCTTACCGAATTAGATAGAAGCCAATATCCAAGAATTCAAACACAATGGACAGAGTCAATTCCAACTCGGTGATTCGCCGAGTTGGTTTTGATGGGCTAAGCAATTCTACCAAAATTGACAGTGCAACATGAAAAGAAACAAGTATCAAAGGCGTTGTCCACTCCCAATTGGCAATACACCGACTGGGTTCAGTGAACTAAGAGAATTTCATCGAATGAGAGTACCCAAGGTCACATATTCACTCAAGAAGGTGAGTTGGGGCATACACGACAATTCACCTAACAACCTTCGTGAGCTAAGAAATCCCGCCGAACAGGAGGTGTTCAACCTAGTTCCTAATTTTCATAGACAAATCAAACATATGCAACAAAATAAAGTTTCCCAACATCATAAAAACCAAACCACATGCTTATCTACCCATGGTTAATTAGACTTCCCCTAGATATCATAATGTATTGCTCAAATTTACAATATGCCCTTAAGAAAGTCGTCACTCAATCTATTATTGGGAAAAATCATGCAATTGGTTCAACACTTGGTTACTCAGACTTCACCCACATCCAATTTAACCAAGACCCACTAATTATAAGGGTTAAATTTCAACTTTCAATGAACACAATAAAATTTAGCAATTTCTAGGCACAACAAAAGCACACAACTCTTGGACAATGTCCAGTACGATCATTATAGTAACACATATTGGGATCAAAATATCACATGCATCGCAGGGCATAATTCCCATATGTTAAACCGAATTTTAAGCTTAAAATGCAAAATGGAAATCGAAAACCAATCGCAACAAGAAAGCCAAACATAAAAAAAGGAAGATTAAGGTTGGGTTGATTGATCTAGAAAGAATATGCACTCCTCGTACTCAATAATCATACACAAAGGATGTTCACACACTCTAAAAAGGTATTTCAAGAAAAAGGGAAGAAAAGGTCTCAAAATTTTCAAAGGGTTTTCTTTTTGAATTTGAAAAGACTCTTGGACTTTTAATACTAGGATCAGTCAGTGATCATGATCACCGTCATCGAATGTGTCCACATATCGCCAACTAGAGCTAAATTTTTCAAAAAATGCATGAACAAACACAAAACCTCAAGGGTGATTGGGTGGACCTGATGGAGTCCACATAGTGCAGTTAGGCATATCACTTTTTGGAGCTGAGATTACCCAAATGGACAGTACAATTTTCCACATTTTCTACCTCAGAAGGCAGACAAGAATGAGTCCACAAAACACCTTGAGCGGATCACCATTTTGGTTTTGGCATCGTATAATGTTCCTCTCACAAACTATGACTTCTTTTCAACCTGCACTCACAACAGACATTATTGAAAGCAATAAAATAAAAGTGAACACTTGGGTTGCCTCAAAAGAAGCACCTTATTCGACATTGTGGTAAGAAATAGTTCTCATTTCCTCAACATTCATTTTTATGATTAAGGACGGTGTCAGTAGGCAACGTTCCTTTTTATCTCAGATTGAGATGATTGGAGATCTGACACAACTGGGTCTCCAGCTGCTTGATAAATACCTAATGAGAGGTTACCTTTTTAGATAAAGTGGAGAATTCATTTTTCAATTTCTTCAACACTTTGTCAGACCATTCAACCTTGTTGAAGAAACTTGTGAGAATTTACTTGGTTCAACTTCCTTCTAGACCAGTTGGGTCCTTTAGCCATTGATGATCATGAGGAGGAACATATATATCTTTTTCAGCCTCCCTATCTCTCCAATTTTCACCTCGCCAATCTTTCAACCATTATCTCGCTCCTTGTTTAGACCTTGGTTCGACAATGTTGTTGGGAATTTAGGAGAGAACCCCCCCCACTTGGTTTCCGAAATATTGAACTTCTTCATTGTATAATTCCTCAAACTTGGCATAATCTAGGCACTATTCACTATTAGTCCCAACCGATTCACTGATTTAAGTCCACCTCCCATGACATGTTTAGACAATAAATCGAGTTGAGTCAACATTTCTGCCATGTTTGCATCTTGTTAATTGTCCTCCTTGATTTTTATTTGCTCTACTTTGTCATAGAGTAGACACTTTATCACGCCCCGAGGAAAGCCCCTGGACGCGGACACATGAATTAGGATCATGAGTGACCCCAAGCTAACCCTGCTAGCATATCATAAGCATACTAAGAAAAAGTAAATCAATGAATACTGTGCGGAATCTAAATCATATAAATAATATGAAATGATGGGGAATATCCATATTCTAAATCTGAATATAAGAAAACTGAGAGTGTGAATACAAATGAAAAGTCAAACTCTAAGACTAAAGCTGAAACTAACTATGTCTGAAATTAAGCCTCTACTGACTAGAAATGTTGGGACATGGCCCAGCTAGATCTAGAAAAACTTAAACTTGAAATAAAAGCAAAGGAAGATAATCATGTCACTCATCCTCGAAGAATGAGGGCTCACCACTGATGTTGCTGAACTGAAGATCGGGAACCGATCTAGGCGTGATGTGAAATCTAAGAACCTGAACCTACATCACCAGAAGATGTAGCGCAGAGTATGCTTCAATACTTGAAAGGTACTGAGCATGCATGATAGAATAAAGTTGAACAATAATCATAACTGAACCAAAGCATATATCTGAGCAATGATAAAAGATTAGCACAATACTATACTGAGAATACTGAAAATGAACTAACTGAATGTAATGACAAAGTTTATAACATGCTAAGACTGAAATCTGACTGTACCTGATAACATGGTCAATACAATAGAATCTGACTGTAAGGGAGCTACTAATAGCTGACATAAAACCACATGAGATAAATGTGGAGTCCGATGTGTACGACCCATCGAGAGGACCTAATATACCCTGCCAGAGGTATAGAGCCATGAGTAGCGTGATCACTAAAATGATGACTATAGAGGGGACTTACAACCTACGGGGCACCTAGTTTTGGGACTTGAGGGTGACTGACCCTTGTCCACTCGGTATTAAGCTTCTACCAATTGATTAGGTAATTAACAATTCTGACTGAATTTTTGTAATATTGGATAGCTCAAAACTGATATGCTAACTAAAATTACAACATTAATATGTTGATAATGAAACATTTAAACCTGAGGCATGTATATCTGAAATATCTGACCTAGCATGTGTAATTCATGAACTTAAAGAACTACATAGCTAGGGTTCTAAATAAATGAAAGAATCTAAGTGAAGCAATATTAAAATCATGGTAATCTGATTAGGAACATTAAAGTAACTAGTTCATAATAATCTGCTGAAATTCTAGAAACCCTAGGTCTAGATAATATGAAGAGAATCAAGAATCTGACTGAATTCTAGGTACCTAATTGGTGAAAGGAACCCACTAGTGAAATTCCACATACCTGGTGACGAATTCCATTTTGAAAATCTTTCGATTTCGGGGCTGAAACGTATGAAAACCTACTGCATTCTTGGACTATGGCTTGGTCGACTCCTTCTCCTTCTTTTCATTCAACTTGATGAATTTTTGGAGAATGAGTTGACTAGGGTAAGTTCTAATTAAGTTTCTATGCTTAAACTAACCAAGACTACGTTTAGGGTTTAAACGACGTAGTTTAGGGGCCCAACACATATGGAAAATACCAAAAGATCCCTCACTTAAAAGCTGTCGGAGTCATCGACGAGCGAGATCGCCGAACTGCCGATCGACTGACGGTTCGTACTGGTCAACCGTCGATCGTGGTTAGGAGATGAAACTGGGGGTCTGATCCACGGACATAGACCACGGTCCATGACCTGACCTATGGTCCATAGGTCTGGCCGTGGGTCGACACTTAGCCAAAATTTTAGGACTTTTCTGGGGAGGGCTACAGGTGACCATCCACGGACCACCAGCACAGACCGTGGGTCACCCTACGGTCCGTAGGTGGTGCCCATCGGTGGCACCTATAGCTTCTGAAATCTGCAATCTGGTCTGTCTAGGATACGGGGTTTTACATTATGTCTCCCTTGGGAACATTCGTCCTCGAATGAAGACTAAACTAGCTGAAATGGAGGGAAAGAGCTGCAACCCTACCTCAAAATTACTAAAACTGATTTCTGACTGAACTAAGTTCCAAGAACATGCAAATACGCTTAAAATGCAAGTAGAAACCGAAGGAACATGAAGCTAAGACTGAAACTGTGCATGAATGATTGAAAAACTGAAGATAAATTATTACCTAAAGCTTGAATGGAATCGGAAGGAAAGATATGAGGGTACTTGGCCTTCAAGGCTGCTTTTGCTTCCCAAGTAGCTCCCTCGACGGACGGACTCCTCCACAAAACCTTGACTGAAGCCACTTTACCAACCCTTTTCAAGATCTTGTAAGGGCCTACATACCTAGGACTGAGTTTCCATTTCTTGCAAAATCTCATCACCCTTTTCATAGGTGACACTTTCAGGAAAAACCAATCATCAACTTGGAATTGTAATTCCCTTTACCTTACATCTGCATAGGACTTCTGGCGACTCTGGGCTGTCTTAAGTCTATCTCTAATGAGTTGCACTTTCTCCATAGCATCATGAACTGAATCTAGCCCTATCAAGGCTTCTTCACCTACTTCAAACCACCAACTGGAGATCTACATCTACTCCCATAAAATGCCTCATAAGGGGCAATCTGAATGCTGGAATGGTAACTATTATTGTAGGTGAAATCTATAAGAGGAAGGTGATCATCCAAACTACCCTTGAAATCGATCACACAAGCTCTCAATGTGTCCTCTAAGGTCTAAATGGTACGCTCTGCCTGACCATCCATCTGTGGATAAAATGCTGCGCTAAGATTAACCTGAGTACCACGACCTTTCTGAAATGACTTCCAAAAATGAGAGGTAAACTGAGGACCTCTGTCACGACCCGAGAGTACCCCCTAGTCGTATCATGGTGTATTCGACCCCGAAGGGGTCTTATACGAGCCACATAGTCATTCATTGCATTCAATAATGAAAATAGTGCGGAATGAAAAAAACTTATTTACATCCACACATTTAAACTTCATTAAAACAACTTTAAAAA
>JAJOOR010042642.1:0-10163 GCA_036250505.1 Solanum acaule
GTGGAACCTTTAATGGCGAATCTTCCAGGGTAATTCATCTTCCTCAGCAATATATTTTGGATCCAAGACGAGCATTACTCTGTCATAGCTAGCATTGCATACTCTTTTAGTCTTCACTTGCTGGCCGGCTGGCCACTATATCCTTCAAATATTGGAGAATGTCATGCAACATATCAATAGATCAAATAATTTTAAAAATGTTGCCTCCTCTTTGTTTGTTCAACCTAATTTGTATGAATGGAAAGGGGGTCTAGTAGCTACCAGTATAGGCTGCTTTAATACTCTTTCTTTTTTCACCTCAATTGCTCTGTCAGCTAATTTATTTGGTGCTCTTTCACCTAGATCTTTACCCCTTCGTATTGTCACAACATTAATCATTTTTTGGGTTAGGGTCCACGTAGCACGGTAGACCTCATTAAATTCTAGTGTTCTGAGCTCTAACCATATGACCCATCCATCTTTCAAGATGACGGATTGATATTTTGCAGTAGCTGATTGTTTCTGCTTCTCATCCTCCAACATTTTCAATATCTCTTTGATCTCGCCTACCTGACCCTGACCTGAATAACCTTTGTTCTGCTGATAGCCTTGTTGTTGGCCCTATGGTCTATATTGGTTTTGATTATGAGTGCTACCCCATGAGAAGTTAGGGTAGTTCCTCCAATTTGGATTATAAGTTTTTCCGAAGTTTTGATATTGTGCGTCTCTACCTACGTTGTCCATAAATTACATGAATTTTGGATTAGATCTACACACATTAACCATATGTTCACCTCCATAAACATCACACAACAACTAAGGATGCAGCAGCTGCTAAACTAGAGTTTGCATCTATCTAAGTCTGACCACAAAGAATTTTTTCAGATGACTAAATTTTGTGGCATTGCTGCTATTTGTGTTTGCATTCCAGTTATACCATCTACCTCTATTGGATTCACTAATCAACTCAGAATTATTGGCTTCCAACCTATTTAAGAGTAGCACCAACTCATCGTTTGTTTTCTCAAGTGTCCGTCCAATTGTAGCTAAATTTAGAGAGAATTTCTAAACATTCAATAGAAGTGTGAGCAAGAACTTCCTGATTCTGATAATGATGGGTACAACTCAGCAATAACGTATTGAAATATTCCCATGATTTCCTTCTGTCTTAAACCCAATATTTCACTTCTTAACTTGGTTGTCTTACCATACGGAAAGAATCTTGAAATGAATCTTTTTTCAAGATCATCCCATGAAGTGATAGAAATTGACAGGTTCAACTTTAAGCCACCTCTTGGTTCCCTTAAAAGTGAGAATGGTAACAGGGTGCGTGCCACATAGTCCGATGAGACATCTTATATGACATAAGTGTACGTCTGCAATCTCTATGAAATTTTGGAGATGATCTTGCGGGTTCTCATGTGGAGTCAACTTTTCCTGCGAGTGGGACTGTCACTTCATACACTGCTAACGGAATTGTTGGTTCAGCTGGTCTTAGTGTGGGTTCTGGTTGGTTGTGTTGTACTTGCAACAAGGTTTTCCCCCTAAGCCTTTGATCACAAATATTTTGGGTGTCGGTTCCTTTCAACTAATTAGAAGGGATTGCCTCACTATTAGAGTTTTGAATACATCATGCAATCTACAATAGTAAAACTAAGATCAAGTCGTTAACACCTGTTAAAAAAAATACAATAACAAAATCTTAAGCTTATCAATACTTTAGTTTTTAAAAAAAGCTTATCAATACTTTAATTCCCCAACAACAATGCCGAAACTTATTGTGTCCCAATATACATGCAAGTGTGTACGTGGTTGAAAGTAATAAAGTAATTGTCAGGAAATTTAGTTTTATCAATCTCATTGGGACTTGGTCGCTGACAAGATATATAGTGACTTAACTGCTATAATTATGCTAACAAGTATTGTTCAAGTTTCAAAAGAGTTTGTTTGGTATTTATACTACTAATTTTAACTAAAGCAATGAAAGTAGAATATAGTAAGATCGTAGGAGTAGGGGTAGTTCACAGAGATATTATATATATATATATATATATATATATATTTACCTTTGTTAAGCTAATTTAAGATATCTATTGTATTTTTGAGTTACAACGTAGATAACATATCATGGTCTCTCTAGCCTCTAGTTATCTAGAACTATTAGCCTCACAACTACATGGTTGAGTGGAGATGATCAACTAATCCAAATATATTTACATCTTCTTGTATTTGAGCCAAGTAAGGCAATCTAGATATGTCTTTGTCCTAACCGATAATCCTTGACCTTACTCCTCTTAGCTCACATTCTATGCCTTGCATTCTTCTCTCTATCTCCACTAGGAATCATCCGTTTAGTTGCTAGTTTGTCTTTGAATATAGTTCTTATTTTGATATATGTGAGTGTGACTGTGTGTTGGAAAGAGGAATCTATGATTGACCCTCACCATCACTTCATTTAAGGATGTTGTTGAGTATACATGTTTTTTATACTCACCCTTACTTTCTACACCTTTGTTATGCAGGTTTTGAGCCTCGCGCAGCAGTAGGTGATTCTCACTTGAGTTAGAGTTCATCAAAGTCTTTAGAGGTAGTAGTTGTTTAGCTCCACAACAATATCCAGACTTTCCTAACTTTTATTTATTGCTTGTCTTTATATTTCAGGCAGTTGTTGTACTCTTAGCTTGGATCTTATCAATGTTATCTTACAAGCTTGTAATCATGTCACCAAATTAGTGTACACCATATTTATAATCTGCATCTTTGTTCTAATTAATGAAAGGTTGACGTTCATTAAGATCATTTCACTTTTGTTACTTCTTTACTTTTATCTCGCGTTTTAATATATTGTCATGATCCAACCCACTGCATCGTGCCGGCACATACTCTAACACCTAGATAGGAGAACTCTTAGCCCCAAATGTGGAAGTGAAGAAAATATAAGCTAACTCCCTATTTAAAATATAGCTATGCAGAACCCTCCCCCAAGGAACTAGTCTAAACAGGTACAAGAGCTTCTAAGAAATTACAAGATTCAAATAATAAGAGAAAGAGAATTAGAAACCGTCGGAGATCATCTTCGTCTTCGCCTAAGAAACATCACTAATTCTGCAACTACTCTGTCAAGTGACATAGTAAAAGTAGTATCAATATAAACAATACATATTGGTAGACATCATTTTCGACCAGAATCCACCACATAATATCATGTAATTATTCAAAGGAAGCATGCAATATGAAAGTCACCCGACCCAACCTTTAGCTACACGCTCTTACTATCATGACCCATAGACCTTATTTCCAACCTTTCTAGCTCATTTATGTTGCCAACTCTACCATCTAGGCCACTTCCCCCTCATATTAGATTTGTGTGTTGCTCCAAATCGTCCGGTTATGCCTCATCTTCGAGGTGGTAGAAATAGTAAAATTCATATTTTTATCACTATGGTTCCCTTAGATAGAGCCTCCAGGATGTTAGAGACAACACAAGGGCTTTAGAGGAGTCCATTAATATGTTTAACCTTGTTCGATTAGAAAAGATGCACCATTTTTTTTGTTCACATAAATCGTGTGTTGAGTTAAAATATGATATGCTTTCAGACCCCTTTTGGAATCTTGTTGTAGATAATACCTTTAAGGGGGAAAATGTATTTGAAAATGCTTGGATACTTTTGTTACCCGAAAAGTAGCGCGATCGATGTTGTTGACACGAAATTTTGATATGGTATTTTTTAAAATTAATATTTTAAAATAATATATTCATTAAATAGTTCAAAATACATGTTTGCAATTTTAATGCAATTTGTTGATAATTATCCTTATTTCTCAAAATTTTAGGATTATTATCGGTTAATTTTGTTTGTATTGTTTGGGTGACAATCGTTTGAATATGTTCAAATATTTGTTTGGTTTGATCAATTCATTATTTTTTGTTAAATTGCATTTTTTATATATCAGACATTTATTACATTTTTTCTATATATATTCATTTTATTCGTCACCTTTGATAATTTTCATTTTGATATTTTTGCGTAGTCTAGAAATTCATTAAAATATGGATAAGATTGCATGCACATATATTTTAGGATTAATTACTTGAGTGGATCCTTTTACTCTTTAATTATTACCATTTATAGCAATGTATGACAATACTATATATTTTATTAGATATTTCTCTCTCTCGCCTCTTTCTCTTTTTCTCTCTCAGCTTTTTAATTTTTCTCTCTTTCTCGCTCCTTTCTTTTTGTTTCTCTTTCTCTCTTTCTTTCTTTTTGTTGTTTTTTCTTTCTTGCTTTCTTTTTGTTGCTTTTTTTCCCTTTTGTTTCTCTCTACTTTCTTTCATAGAGTAGTCAATGATTCGTAGAATGAATAAAATTTATATAAATAATTAATTAATTAGACAAATAATTTAATCATAACAAATGAAGAGACATAATAAATTGCAAAATGAATTAAACTTGAATTAAAAATGTATTACACACATATTAAAGTTGAATTAGAAGAGAATTAAACATGAATGCAAAATGTAGCAAACGAAAGAGCATTCTATGATCTATAAACTGAATGAATTTGTATCAATAATGAATTTAACAAGTAATTGAATCGTAACAAATCAACCAATAAATTACAAAAAGAATTAAAATTGTATTTAAAAGTGTATTGCACAAATATTAAAGTTGCATTGGAAGAGAGAATTAAACATGAATAAAAAAACGTAACTAATGAAAGATCAAACAATGATCTATAGAGTAAATTAAACTTGTATTAATAATGAATTAAACAAGTAATCCAATAGTAACAAATAAATAAAAAAATTGCAAAATAAATTAAATTGCTTTAAAATTGTATTACACAATATTAAAATTGAATTAGAAGAGAGAATTAAGAATGAATGAAAAACGTAACTAACAAAAGACAAGACAACGATCTATAAACTGAATTAAACTCATATTATTCATGAATAAAACTTATATCATATGTATCTTATAAATTATCTTTGCTTTTATCACTAAGAAAATGAGTGATGGTTGCAATATGTATTAAAAATGTATTGTGCATGTCTTATAAATGTATTATTAGTGTGTTACCTAAATTATTGTTGTTGGTATCCGTAAGAAATGAGTGAAGTGTGCAATACGTATTATAAATGTATTATTCATGAATAAAACATGTATTATATAAATTACTTTTGGTTTGTATCACTAAGAATGTGAGTGATGTTTGCAATATATATTAAAAATGTATTGTGCATGTATTATAAATGTATTATAAGTGTGTTACCTAAATTATTTTAGCTGATATCATTAAAAAGGGAGTGAAGTTTGCAATATGTATTATAAATGTAGGATGTATTGGTCATGATTTTAATACAATTATGAAACATATCTAATACAACTTTAATACAAACGCGATATAGTTCCGTAAACTTCATCCTTTTCGAGCTTCAATCCAATATTTTTCCTCAATTCTAAACTTAACCAAACCCTCTTAAAATTGAGATATAAATTCCAAACGATATTTTCAACTATTTGTAGGAACAACATATCCAAACTAATCGCAAACGAAAGAGCAGTCAATGATTCGTAGACTGAATAAAACTTGTATCATTAATTAATTAGACAAGTAATCTAATTGTAACAAATGAAGAAACATAATAAACTGCCAAATGAATTAAACTTGAATAAAAAATGTATTACACACATATTAAAGTTGAATTAGAAGTGAATTAAACAGGAATGCAAAATGTAGCAAACGAAAGAGCATTATGTGATTTGTAAACTGAATAAAACTTGTATCAATAATGAATTAAACAAGTAATTCAATCATAACAAATCAACCAATAAACTGCAAAATGAATTAGCTTGTATTAAAAGTGCACTACACAATTATTAAAGTTGAATTAAGCATGGATAAAAAATGTAACTAATGAAACACCAGACAATGATCTGTAGAGTGAATTAAATTTATATCAATAATGAATTAAACAAGTAATCTAATAGTAACAAATAATAAACTACAAAATGAATTAAATTTGCATTAAAAGTGTATTACACAATATTAAAGTTGAATTAGAAGAGAAAATTAACAATAAATGAAAAACGTAACTACGAAAGACAAGACAATAATCTATAGACTGAATTAAACTTGTATTATTCATGAGTAAAACATGTATTATATGTGTCTTATAAATTATTTTAGTTTGTATCACTAAGAACATGAGTGACCTTTGCAATATGTATTACAAATGTATTGTGCATATGTTATGAATGTATTACAAGTGTGTTACTTAAATTATTCTGGCTGATATCACTAAAAAAGGAGTGCAATTTGTAATATGTTTTATAAATGTATTGTTCGTGATTTTAATACAATTATGAAACATATCGAATACAACTTTAATACATTCGCGATACCGTTCCATAAACTTCACCTTTTTCGAGTTCCAATCTAATATTTCTCCTAAAATCAATTATAAAATTAACCAAACCCTCTTAAAATTGAGATATAAACTTCAAACGACATTTTCAATTATTTGTAGAACAACATATCCAAACTAATCACAAATTCATAAAATTCAAATAATGAATTCAAAATTTGAAACTTTATAATGACCATCAATGCTGAACTTTTGTTGCTATAATTTTAAAGATATGAAATTTCTATTTGAGAACATGATATTGTATAATTTTTTAATTTTTCTATTCCTCTTCTCGTTGTGTTTTTGGGTAAAAATAGTGAAATATGGGAAAGAACTGATTTAAAAACAGTTATTTAAATGAAAATTTCAAAAAAGAAGAAGAAGAATAAAAAAGAGAGGAGGAAGAGAAAGAATGACACAGAAAGAGACAACGAAGAAGAAAAATAAAAAATGAAGAGGTGGAAGAGAAAAAGGGCAGAGAAAGAGGTGAAGGAAGATGAATAGTACAATTTTTTAATTCTAAAAAATTGTCATATTTAGTTAGAAAAATTATATTGCCATAGATGGTAAATATTTTTTTAATATTGCATATTTATGTGATTTACCCAATTTTTTATTAACCGGTGATTTTGGCCCACGATTTTCAAATAATGGTATTATTTTTCAATTTCCTATTTAAATAATAGCTTGACCATTAAGTTAGGGGGTGGTGGATAAAATTTTAGATAAGGGGTTTAAATTTCAGATTTTTGTGTTTAAGAAATTCTTTTATTGTTTATTATTTCCGATGACAAACTCACCCCAGCTTTGCCGACCACCAAAGCGACCCCCAAGACCTCCTCACACCTCCCTATCCTCTCATCATTGTTAGCCCTTAACTTCATCAAACATCTGTTCTTTTCCCCTCTTTAACGGTGACCACCATTGTTTTCTTGCCAATGTGAGCCAAACCCGTCCCCTAGCTATCTTCTCCGACCTGAAAACAACGAACACAACACCTATTTCCAGCGACCAAAAACCCACAAACCACCAAACCCCTCCCAAAATCTCAACCAGAAACACCATCAACCATCAGCAGCTCCGACGATGAGCTTTAACTCCAATGAACCGGAGGAAATAAGACCACACTGGCAGTCACATTCCCCTTCCCCTTTCACATTTTCTTCTCCTTTTTACAGACGTTTTGGCTCGATGGTGAACCACAACCAGTCCTCAAGCCCTTTCTCCAGCAAAACCCCACAGTAATTTCATTCTCTTTTACGTACCTTCTGTGAAGATATGACACATGGGCCTACCTCAACCTCAAAAGTTAGCTCATGAGGGGAGGTTTGTCCAAGTCCATATCAGGAGACCAAATTCTCATCCCTCTACCGATGTGGGACTTCTTAACACTCCTCCACACGCCCAGACCTCAAATGGAGCGTGAACACTTCTAAATGTGGGCCCAACATTAGTGAACAACAAATTGGGATGAACCTGGCTTTGATACCATGTGAAGATATGACACATGGGCCTAACTCAACCTCAAAAGCTAGCTCATGAGGGGAGGTTTGTCCAAATCCATATAAGGAGACCAAATTCCCATCCCTCAACTGATGTGAGACTTCTTAACACATTCTGTTGCCTTTTTCATATAATTGTTACTTTATGTTTGTTTGTATGTTGTAAATCTGCTCTATTTTAATCATTTTTTATTGTTTAAAATATCATTTAATCTATTCTGCTATAGTAGGAGCTCAAACTCCAATCACTCTTATTTCTTTGGTTACCCAATGACTATTTTTCTAGTAGAAATCTTTTTGTTTTAGCTTATTATGATCCTATATTTTGCCTTTAAATGTCTTATTATTATTTTACTCAGTTTTTATTGTTCTCTGATGACCTTAGTTTTTGTGTTTACTTTATTTTATTTATGGTTGCTTTTTTCTTTATTTTTATCTAATGTCTTTCTTTATTTAGATGTAACTTGCGCACTTTTCTAAAAAAAAATCGTAGGGAGACGTTTCGTTTTATATATATATATATATTTGGTTACAGTTTATATGGTTTTGTGCTGATAATTGTTTGAAGTTTGTTCCAATGAATTTATATTATTTTAATATTGCCAAATCTTAATTAATTCTATATTCTTTCTTTTGTTAAATTTTGCTTATTGCTATTATTATTGATTATATTAGTGGAAGGTTCACTTGGCCAATGAGAAAATCCCTCTGTCGGCTTTCAATGACTCTTTATTTTAAAGAAGGAAATTTAGTTTAAGTTCGTATATATTTTAAGTTAAAATTGGCTGATGAAGAAATTACCGTCGATTTCTAAGGCCTCCCATGTTAATAAGATGATTTTTTTATTTTTAATTATTATTTGATTCATTTATTACTAATACTTTTACTAAGTGTTTTTATAGGTATCCGGAGTTGCTTCCCATTGAAGCTATTCGAATGAAGTTCGAATTATACTTTCTATTCATTATTTTGTATATATTGATGTTAGGCAAACCTTAGGTCGTTTCTTATATTATTTTTTTATTTTATTAGTTGTGTATATTACATGTTTATTTTACTTGTATATTATATTTATCTCCTCCTCAATTTGAAAACAAGAGTTCAGCCAGGACCCACAATTGTGGATTTCAAAGGATACCTAACACCTTCCCTTCAGAATAACTTGAACCCGTACGTATAATCTATTGGTTTCGTAGACATTCTTTTCAGTTAATTAATTAATTGGTTTCCTAGTTTTCCTAAAATTAGGTGGCGACTCATTTTTACCTCTTTTTAAAAGTCTTTTATTCTTTAAACTCTTTTATTCTTTTTAAAATTATTATTTTTGGTGAGTCACCGCGACGTTGCGCCCTCTCAAAGGATATTATGAGATATAAGTAGTAGAATTACTCAAAGTTAGAAGTATGAATTAGAAGTCTAACAACTTAAAAACTTGGGATAATGATTTAGTAGAGTATATAGTTAAAGCCATGTACCTACTAAGTTAGTAATTAGGTGGTATGCCTTTATGTGTGTGTAATGGTGTAACGAGTATGCACATATTTTGTGATAGTTGCATAAAGAGAATTATTGGTTAAGGTGACTTAGAGTATATCATTGCATTAGTATAGATCAAGTCTAGGTAATGAATAGAAGCTAACATGTTAGGAAATATTAAGTTGATAAGCTTTAAATGAGCATGATGATGAAACTAGAAAGTATGTATGCTCTCCATGCGAGGTAGTAAGTTATGGTGAACTTTTGAGGTAGAACAAAGCCTTAAGACTTAGGAAAATATGTGTGTAGCGACCCTTCCGAAATAATATAAGCCAATAACTCACGAGATTTTTATGCATATATTGTACCCACACTAGAACAAAAAAATGACATAAAAAAATTATTACCAACTTTCAAGTACCCAAACTAGGTGGTTCATGCTTCACACATTCATTTAAAATTTGTGGTAAATTTAATATATTACAAGACTTGGGCTTACACACCCCAAAAGAACAAAACATAGAGCCATACTTATATTACAACCCATGGTGACATGATCAAATTAGTCCTCAAAATTCCATGTAAATATACAACACATAGATCATGTACAAATCCCAAGGTTTATACAAAATATAGATGCCTATATGCAAATGTGATGTTCCTTAAGGCTTTCAAAATTTCCCTCTCCAATGGCCAGCTTCATGCATCCACTCGCTCATTCCCTACGATAGAAACAACTATCGCTAAGCATATAGCTTAGTGGTGTAAAACTATAGGTTCGGAGCCATCAA
>JAJOOR010042647.1:0-10070 GCA_036250505.1 Solanum acaule
CACACTTGGCCGAATTTCCAGATTCTGAATTTTTTTCCAAAAATGACTACTTCCAATTTCAAGCTTCTTCATATTCATTTTAAATTGTCGGATGTTACAAAAACTTTAATTAAGGTGAGGTAAAACAGGTACTAAATTGGGATACTCAATGTTTTTTAAAATATTGACATTTTGACATTTTTACTAATATTTATAAACTATATATGTTTTTAATAATTATGTTAGGATTTTTGACTAGTTTACTAATTTTCCCAAAAAATAATACTCCCTCTGTCCCAATTTATGTGACTTACTTTCCTTTTTAATCAGTCCCAAAAAGAATGACATATTTATATATTAAGTAACAATTTAACTACAAAATATCTATTTTACTCTTAATGAAATGATTTACAGCGACACAAATTTCTATCATTCATTTTGAACCACAAGTTTTAAAAGTCTTTCTTTCTTTCTTAAACTCCGTGCTGAGTCAAACTACCTCACATAAAATGGAATGAAGGGAGTAAAACAGTAACGTTCGATAACATTGATTCTTACTATTCATTACGAATTAACAAAGCATCACAAAAAATAAATAAAGAATACAATATTGCTATGAGGTTTTGGTTCTGCCATAGAAAACTTTAAATGTTTAAATATGAGTATGCTCATTCAAGTAAGTACATCAAGCCAGAAACGTATCTTATTTCTATGCTTAATAGAATAGCTTTGCAGCAAAAGCAAAGGGAAACCGTCAAGAACAATAACTAATAAAGTTTTGTTATTCTTCATCCAAAAAATTAGGGAATTTTATTCTTGTGCTGGCAAAAAAGGGGAAATAAATGTCAATAATTTATTTTCCTTGTCAAACTTATTGTCCGTGATTAAAAAATTAAAGCTGCATGTTTTTTGGGCTATTAAATCTGTAATTTTTGTACACTTGTTCATCTTTTAATCTTAAATTTGCAGATCTAACAACGATCCAAAAATAAGAAATTATCTTTGTACTTTAGTTAGAAGACAAAATAATTGAATTGGGACCTTTTCCATTAGAAATTCTTGAATATGGAGTGATCAAACTCCAAAGTAAAACTCAAAAAATAGAACTCTATGGTTAAACAACGAAAGTTACAAGTTTTTGGGTTATCAGATCTGTAACTTTTCTACATTTGATATTTTCACCTGAAATTCGAGGAACCAACAAAGACCTAAAAGTAAGAAATTCTCAATCTACTCTGATTAGAGACACAAGAATCAAATTGAAGCTTCTTCCATAGAAATTCTGAAAGATCTAGATGAATCCCAAAGCAAAACTCAAAAAATAGAACTTAATAATGCAAGATTTGGCATAATCTTTTAACAAAAATACATACCTTGGTACAACAATACTACCATAGAGAGGATAAGGGAGTTCTAGAGAAAATAGAGAAAATAGATAGATATCTGAATACTACGTGTAAGCTTTACAATTTGTGTAGGACACATAACATAAAGATAAAACAATGAAACATATTACTTATTAGGTTAATGGAAAATGACTGAAATACCCTTATTTTCAAATTAATTGACAAATAGTAAAGATGTTGAAACTGTCTCTTCTAATATATAGAAAAATAATAACACCGTGTCATACAAAAAAGTGATGGTTGGCTTTGTGGTTAGAACAAAAATTAGTAGCAACTATATGAAACTGAGTTAATGAGACTCTATTGGAGTCTCTCTAGTTTGTTTCCTTTTTTGGTTTCCTCTCTTCTACAAGGCTCTGTTTATTTTACCGAAACTGTTCTCTGTTGTTTCATTGATTTATTTAGTTCTTATTGTTACAAAAGCTTATTTTGCTGTCTGGAGCTACATTTTGAAGTAATTTTCTTCTGGTTGAAATTTGTACAATAAATCATTTCAATTCTACCTGTCTCTTTTTTGGTGAGGCAGAAGAGATAAAAGGCCGACTCTTCAACAGAATGGTTTACTTGCCAAATTTTGAGTGGTAAGGATATGTTTGATGTACAAAGCATGTTGATTAGCATATATGGTGTTTCTGTTGGTTTGAAGTGGTAATATGCAAGATTATATTCTTTTCTGTAGCCTCTTTAACATTCTTACACATCTGGTTTGGACATTGTGCATGAAGTTGAGGAATTATAAGGATGTTTTTGTTGTGCTCTACTTTTGGAGTTTAGCTTTATTCTACTTGGGAGATTAGCCTTGCTAAATTCACGAGTGGCTTAGAGTTTTGTCTCATACACTATGAATGTGGGAGCTTCTATGTCGAGGTTGACATATCGCAGTGTCCACAGAGGGTGAGAGGTTTCGAGATTTTTTTTATCATATAAAATTGAACTATGATTTAGTATTACCCTATAATTATTAGTGTAGATTTGTGGTTTGAGAATGTTGGACGTTGGTTAGTTAAGTGTTTAGAAGCTTTTAGGAGGTTGGCATAATTCCAATAGTCAATGAATTCAACAAGTGGCCCTTTGCATGCAACATTGGTCTTTTTGTATAACGATAAATGAATGTAAGAGAATTTTTAATTGGTTGTTCAGATATAGTGTAGATTATTCTTATTTTTTGATTGGTTGCTCACATATAGTGTTAGCTTATTTTTATTGATGAAGATTATGACATAGATTGGTAGTTTAAGGTGGAAATTCACCAGCGAAGTGGGCTGTTTATAGGCATATTTTATGGAATAATCTGAAGCAAAATGATTGATGAAAAATCCACTTGTGCGACATGAAGAATTTATGAGGGTTTGCTACGTCGGCGAGTAGGGTGTTACTTTCTAGAGGCAGCAGGTTTGGTAAAATGTGTTTGATTCTTGATGAGTCCACGATTTGGACTCATTTGGGCTTTATTCTAATAGATTTAGTGTCCTCAAATGCATATTTTGTGTCAATAACTAATGTAAATCCTTGATTTTTAGGTAGTTGGATTGAGGAACAAAGCATGGACACTAATGAGCAAAAGAGGAACAAGGCAGCTGAAAGAACGAAGAAAAGAAGGCCTGATGATCGCCTAATCCATTGGGCGAGTCATCGAATGACCATGATCTCACGTAAAGTTTCAGTGTGCCAAGCCATGAAGGAGAAAATTAAGTCGGCGATAGAAAGGAGCAGTCGGCGAGTCACCGAACGGTTTTGTGATGCAGTGCTATATCTCCCAAAGTTACAAAATTTGAAGTTGCTGAAGGCCAAAGCATAAAAGCGATGGAATTGACCAAAGGGCGGATCGCAGAGAAGATCGGCGATCCCGACTTATTGCGCTGAATGGTCCTTCGCAGCATATTTTTGGTGATTATAAATACATTTTTGAATATTTAGTTCAGTATCTATCTATCATCTATCTATCTATCTATCTATCTATCTATCTATCTATCTATCTATCTATCTATCTATCTATCTAGCTTTCAATTTATAATCAGTTTTTGGAGAGCTTAGAACAGAGAGTATTGAGACAATATTTCCTTAACTTTGAAGATTTGAAGATTTCCATTTTTTAGAAATTGGAAGTGGGTCTTTGAGATTCTTCAATATTCACCTTTGTAAAGACGAAATTAATCTTACCCAGTTGATGGGAATACAATTTGGTAACTACTTTTATCGTTTTATGATGTCTAGATAAAACCCCAATTCTTGGGGTGGGATTATGTGATTATGGGTTGATTTAGCTACTGAGTATTGTTAATTGATAGTTTAAATGCTGTTTAAAAGAGATTTCATTCAGTAATTGTGGCTTAATCTAAAGGGTTGTAGTTGCAAATGCAACTCTACCTTCGTGTTTTTGGCTTGCTCGAGAGAGAGGTTTTAAAACCAAGATTACTGATTTGATGGTCTGTGGGTATTGGGTTGTCATGGGTTCAGCTCTAGAGAGTGAATCCTAAACCCTTTTCACACATTCAGCTCAAGAGAGTGAATGGACTAAAGCATATGCTGTTCTTAATTGCTTCTTATTGGTGTTCGAGAGAAACCATTTTGATTCGGGCTAAATTGTTCGAAAGAAAGTTTCACATCCCAACAACCCGTCTCTATACTTGTTATTTTCGTGTTATTTACTATTGTAGCTGATAGTTTAAACCAAAACCCCCTGTTAGTTGTGTCACGCCCCGAGCCTACACACTGGACGTGGCCGGCACTCGAGAACCATTGCTGGCCCCAAGTGAACTCTTGGCCTGACTTACTTACTTAGCGGAAGACTTAGACATAAGAAAGAGAATCCAAATACAAGATAACTCAACATGTCTCAAACTGAACTCATAATGTTTTAAAAATAAACATTTAACTTAGCCAAAATGGCAACTCAAAACTAAACATAAGCCAATAACAAAATGATGACGAATGAACTAACATTTGACTAACTATCTATGAAGCGTCTAAAACAACTGAGATAGATGTCGGGACAAGTCCACGACATCCTAATGAACTAAAATGATAAAGTAATGAAAAAGGGGGATCCTCCGGAAGCAAGGAGGCTCACTAACAACTCTGAAGCTCAACCGGATCAAAGATGCACTGGATGCTGATCCTGGTTACCTGCGTCTGCATCATAAGATGATGCAGGCGAATTGGCATCAGTACATTGAATGTACGAGTATGCGAATTGGAATGCTAAACACAACTTAAGCTTAAAAAGAATTTGAAAGGAATTGAAGAACTTACCTGGCTCAACTCAACTCAACACACCTGAACTCATTTCAATATAAAGCAGTTTAAAAACAAGTGCAATATAAAGAAAAATTGTTTAAAACATGATGTCAACTCTGTGTGTATGCAAAGATACATATAACTCTGGGATGTACGTAAAAATACAAATAAACTGATGTATATAAAAATACAAAATACTGCTGTGGGAGTTTCTCTAACCGACAACCATCACTTAGGAGCTATAGTGATGATACAACACTTTACCTCATGCTGCCAAGGACCATCCTATACCTTGCCGAGGGTATATGACCTAACTCACTAAGTGGATCCACTAGTCTATGATATAAAGCATTAAGAGATTCATCTAAACAGTATGACCCTTTTCTACCCATGATAACTACATGGTCTATGAAGACGTGAGTTATCTGAACTCAAGCTCGTCCCCATATCGGTGCTCAATATTACTCCCAAAATATACTTTAGCTCATATGTTTGTAAAAACAAAACTCTTTCTTTAGTTTGAGATAATTACTCAAAAACTTAGCTTTAAAGCTCTCTTGGAAATCTCAGTTTCGTTTCTTGCTCAAATGTGAAAACATTTTAACTCTTGGAATACTTAGTTCCCATATAATCTTTGAAGAATGAACTTTACTCTTACTCTTTACTGAAAACAAGCTCAAAGGCTCTTTTGAAATCTCAATTTCCTTTCTTGTTTAAATGTGAAAACATTTACTCTTTGGGAATTCATAGTCCCGATATACTCTTTTGAATAAAATGCACTTCAAACTTTACTCTTTGCTTAACTTGAACTTTAAGTCTTAAAAGAAAGTTAAAACGTTTGTGAAAGACTTTTGAAAACTTTATAAACTTATCCTGACTTGCTTCTGAACTTCTAGACTTGACTCTTAACTTTCCTTGAATTGAAGTATGGGTTCAAGGTTCATGATCTCATATTTATGGATGATTTCATGATGTTTAGACGTACCTTAGAGTGTTGGAATCAACTAGAAAACATATGTACATCACTAAGGAACTAGTACGAAAAGATTGGGGAGGAATGGGGAGAACTGGCGTCTCTGGCGCTCTGAGAGGCGCGGGGCGCCAGCCCTCAAACTTCAAAGAACGTGTTGGGGCGCTCTGGATGGCACATTGCCCCAAGGGGTAAACTTCAGAGACCCTTTTGGGGCGCACTGGCTGGCGCGACTCCCCACCCCCTTCCCCAGGTGTTTGATGACTTTTCTTGCTCATTTTTCACCTCTAAACTTCAATGGTTCTTTCCCCAAACACTTAGAATCATTAATACCCTCAATATACAATAGATGGAAGTCGAAATTACACTCGAAAACATGAATCAAATCATCAAGAAACTTCAACAACACAACCCACAAGAATTCAATGAAATTTTCAATAATGTTTATCAAGAACTCAATTTCTAAACATTCAAAGACTTAAATTCGCTAAATTGAATCATGGTTGGCGCGTGGGCATAACTTACTCATACAAACTCGAAATCGCGCAAAATCTGCGGTGTTGGAAAGATCATTCCAACCATATCTTGAAGTACATCTAACTGATCCTGATCTAAGAGTTATGGCCGTTTGATGTTGATCAAAACTCAACTTTTCCTAACTTAAACAAATTTCCAGATTTTCATTCTTTCAAAAAATGACTATTTCCAATTATTAGCTTCTTCCTAGTTATTTCAAATTGCGAGAAGTTACAATATATCCCCCTTGGGAACATTCGTCCTCGAATGAGATTACTCTTACTAGGTTAAGGGTGTAACATAAAGTTCAAACACCCAACAAGCAAATGCAAACAAACAACATGCTCACTCACAAGTTTAAGGAGTACTAAGAAGAAAATTAGTACCTTGGTCTGCATTTTCTCCGGACTCAAAGTGATGTGGATATCTCTTCTTCATATCCTCCTCAGCTTCCCAAGTAGCTTCCTCAACAAATTGGTTCCTCCAAAGGACTTTGATGGATGCTACCTCTTTTGCTCTCAACTTGCGAACTTGGCAATCTAGAATCTGAACAGGAATCTCCTCATAAGATAAGCTATCCTTGAACTCAATACTTTCAGTTGGTATGATAAATGAAGGATCGCCCATGCACTTCTTCAATATGGAGATGTGAAACACTGAATGAACCGCGGCTAACTCTTGGGGTAGCTCCAACTCATAAGCTACATTGCCAATCCTCTTGGATATTCGATAAGGTCCAATATACCGGGGACTAAGTTTCCCCTTCTTACCAAACCTCATAACACCCTTCATGGGTGAGACTTTTAGATATACCGAATCATCTACTTCAAACTCTAACTCCCTCCTCCTAACATCAGTGTAGGATTTTTGACGACTCTGTGCCGTTTTCAACCTCTCTTGAATCACTTTCACCTTATCCATAGCTTGATGAACTAAATCTATTCCTATCAACCCTGCTTCACCAACTTCAAACCATCCAATAAGAGAACTGCATCTTCTCCTATAAAGGGCTTCATATGGAGCAATTTGGATGCTAGAGTGATAAATATTGTTATAAGCAAACTCAATAAGAGGTAGGTGATCATCCCAATTACCCTTGAAATCCATCACACAAGCCCTCAACATATCCTCTAAGGTCTGAATAGTGTGCTCTGCTTGCCCATCAGTCTGAGGGAGAAAAGTAGTACTCAAGTTCACCTTTGAACCCAAACCCTTCTGAAAAAATTTACAGAACTGTGCAGTAAATTGTGCACCCCTATCTGAAATAATGGAGACCGGAACCCCATGAAGTCTTACCACCTCTTGAATATAAATCTTAGCATAATCTTCTGCTGAGTGGGTAGTCTTTACCGGTAAAAAGTGGGCTGATTTTGTCATTCTATCGACAATCACCCAAATAGAATCATGCTGCCTGCGAGACCTTGGTAACCCTGTGATGAAGTCCATATTAATCATCTCCCACTTCCATTCTGGAAGTTCTATATTTTGAGCCAACCCACCGGGCCTTTGGTGCTCCACTTTAACTTGTTGGCAATTTGGACACTTAGCAACAAATTTTGTAATGCCCTTCTTTATACTGTTCCACCAATATACCTCTTTCAAATCACGATACATCTTTGTGGAACCCGAATGAATGGAATATCTGGAGCTATGAGTCTCCTCCATGATCCTCTCTTGGAGTCCATCTACCATTGGTAGACACAATCTACCTTGATATCTCAGTACGCCATCTCCCCCTTGTTCAAAAGCTATTAATTTTTGCTTATGAACATTTGTCTTCAATTCAAGCAAAATAGGGTCTTGGTCTTGGTTGCCTTTTACTTCTGACACTAATGATGATTCAGCCCCATTCATCACCACTACTCCTCCTTCTGTGGAATCCATAAGTCTGACTCCTAGGCGTGCAAGTCTATGCATATCTTTTGCTAACTCTCTCTTTTCTTCCTCAACATGGGCGGTACTACCCATAGACAACCTGCTTAAGGCATCATCAACAACATTAGTCTTACTTGGGTGGTAAAAAAATACTCATGTCATAATCCTTGAGTAATTCTAACCACCTCCTTTGTCTGATACTAAGCTCTTTCTGACTAAACACATACTGAGGACTCTTGTGATCGGTGAACACATCCACATGAACACCATAAAGATAATGGTGCCATATTTTCAAAGCAAATACTACAACAACCAACTCTAAGTCATGGGTTGGGTAATTCTTCTCATGAACTTTCAACTGTCTAGAGGCATAAGTTATAACCTTGCCATTCTGCATTAACACACAACCCAAACCAACTCTAGATGCATCACACTACACCACAAAACCTTGAGTACCTCTGGTAAAGTTAACACTGGGCAGTAGTCAACCTCTTTTTCAATTCCCAAAAGCTTTTCTCACAAGCTTCAGACCATTGAAATTTCACTGTCTTTTGAGTTAACTTGGTCAAAGGAGATGAAATAGATAAAAATCCTTCAACAAACCTTCTATAATATTCAGCCAAACCCAAGAAACTCCTAATATCAGTTGGAGATGTGGGTCTAGTACAATTCTGTACTACCTCAATTTTCTGCGTATCAACTTTAATTCCCTCTCCAGACACAATGTGACCTAAGAATGCCACAGACTCAAGCCAAAACTCACATTTAGAGAACTTGGCATATAACTCTTTATCTTTCAAAATCTGAAGAACTATTCTGAGATGACTAACATGATCTACCTCATTCCTTGAATAGATTAGTATGTCATCAATGAAAACGATAACAAACATATCTAAATAATGTTTGAAAACTCTATTCATAAGGTCCATGAATGCTACAGGCGCATTGGTCAAACCAAAGGACATGACTAGAAACTCATAATGACCATAACGGGTCCTGAATGTTGTTTTTGGAATATCACATTCCCTTACTCTTAACTGATGGTAGCCAGATCTGAGGTCTATCTTCGAGAAACACAAAGCACCCTGAAGCTGATCGAAAAGATCATCAATTCTCAGAAGAGGATACTATTCTTGATGGTAACATTGTTCAACTGACGGTAATTTATGCTAATCGTGACCAATGACACTATCCTACTGAATGAGTGTCTACGATCGTCGATAATATAGTAACCCAACAAAGGGTTGGGGTCATGTCCCAAGGGAGCGGTTTTGAGAATCAATAGCCAATTTGAATTTCGTTTGAATTAGTCGTAGCTAAAAACATTTGCGATAAAATACATTGTATATTAAATGGGGTGACACAGAAGTGTCAAATATCAAAAGGGGTTTTGTAACACGTGATAAAATAGCAAAATAAACAAGAAAATCAAGTATGGGGAGTGTTCTTGGGATGTGACTGCAATACAAGTTGAGATAAATCGTTGGGTACATGCTTTCAATAGGAAATTTGCAAGACAATAGTGACTAGGCTAAGCTTTAAACGGAAATAAGTTCCCTCTCGGGTAACTTACCCCGTTTCAAATGCATTCCTCTCGGACACCCATTTGCCGCATGAAGACCAGCCTACGCCTTACCCCACTCACTCTCTCAAGCTGAGTGTTAGGATATGGGACTAGGGCTCACCCTCTCGGGCTGAACCTCATGTCGACCCACTCCTTAGGCCATCAGTCTAGTGGTTTCGATTTCGCGACCTCCCTCTCGGGCAAGCCGAAAACACATGGGTGGCTTTGTATTTGCAGCTACAAACCCTTTAGATTAAACCACAACCACTAGGTGAAATCACCATTAAAATACATCTAACCTATCATCAAGCAAGACCCAACAAGAATATCAACCCATATTTGCTAAATCACACCCCAAGAATTGGGTTTTTTAGCCACACATCAAGAAATAAGAAATTATACCTAACATGATAAAGAAATCAACGGGGTATAAGAAATTAAACCTTGAATTAAGCTACGGAAGAAGAATAAAGAAGACCCACTTCTAACTTGGGGAAGATGAACTCCTTTCTTCAAGTCTCCA
>JAJOOR010042653.1:0-11377 GCA_036250505.1 Solanum acaule
CACTTACCTTGGCTCTTCTCAACTCATGAATACTTAACTGAACTCATTTCAATATAAAGCAGTTTAAAACAAGTGCAATATAAAGAAAAGCTATTTAAAAACATGATGTCAACTCTGTGTATATATACAAGGATACAACATAACTCTGAAATGTATGTAAAAATACAATAAACTGATGTATATAAAAATACAATAACTTTTGTGGGAGTTTCTCTAACCGACAACCATCACATAAGAGCTATAGTGATGATACAATGATCTACCTCACGTTGCCAACGCATCCTATAACCAGCCAAAGGTATAGGACCTGAACTACTAAGTGGATCCACTCGTCTATTGTGAAAAAGGTTCATCTAAAAGAATGAGTCTTTCCTTCCCATGGTGGCTACATGGTTTTATGGAGACGTGAGTTATCTGAACTCATGCTTGCCCCCAATTCGGTGCTCAATACTACTCCCAAAATATACTAGCTCTTATGTTTTAAAGAACATACTTCTTCTGTGATTTGAGATTAGTACTCAAAACTTAGCTCAAAGGCTATCTTGGAAATCAAAGTTTCCCCTTTTGCTTCATTTAGAAAGCAATTACTTTTTCTGAAAACTAGCCCGAAGGCTCTTTGGAAATCTCAGATTCTGTTCTTATTTAAATGTGAAAACAAATCACTTTGGGAATGCTTAGTCCCCATATACTTTTGAAGAAATGAACTTCAACTTTATTCTTTACTGAACTCAAAACTTAAGTCTTAAAACAAAGTTAAAACGCTTGCTAAAGACCTTTGAAAAACTCTAAGAACTTCTCTTGACTTGACTCTTACTTCTCTTGAATTGGATTATGGATTCAAGGTTCATAATCTCATGTTTATGGATGATTTCATGAGGTTTAGATGTATTTTAGAGTGTTGGAATCAACTAGAAAACATAGGTACAATTCTAAGGAACAAGTACGAAAGGGTGGGGAACGAATGGGGAGAACTGGCGTCCCTGGCGCTCTGAGAGGCGCGGGGCGCCAGCCCTCAATATTCAGAGGCTGGTCTGGGTGCACTGGCTGGTGCGGCGCCCCAAGGGTGAAAATTGAGAGACCCTTTTGGGGCGCGCTGGCTGGCGCGACGCCCCACCCTTATCCCCAGGAAAATCCCAAATTTTCTTCTTCGTTTTGCATCTCTTAACCCTCTAATTTCACTTAAGTTCTTTCCCCAAACACTTAGAATCATTTATATCCTCAATATATGATAGATTCAACTCGAAATTACACTCAGAAACATGAATCAAATCATCAAGAAACTTCAACAACACAATCCACAAGAATTCAAATGAAACCTTCAACAATGTTCATCAAGAACTAAATTTCTAAACTTTCAAAGACTTAAATTCGCTGAATTGAATCATGGTTGGCGTGTGGGTGAACTAACCCAACGCTATGTGATCTCACATACCTGATAGAATTAATCCTTGGCGAAGTACCAACTTTCTTGATCGATCTTGATGAATTTTCCCTTTTCCCCTTCTTCTTTTCTCTTCTCCTTAGCCCTAGCGTGAAATTCCAAATTCTAAAACTGACTAAAATCTGATTTGACCCGTATTAAACTCCTAAAAAGGATTAAAATAATAGGGCAATGAAAAGACTAAAATACCCCTTAAAATTCCAGATTGGACATTTCCTTAATCCAGCAGCCCAACTTTCAAAGGGCATATCTCACTCATACAAACTCGAAATCGCGCAAACTTTGCGGCGTTGGAAAGATCATTCCAAGAGCTTTCCAACCATATCTTGAATCAAACCTAAATCATCATGAGATAGGAATTATGGCCGTTTGAATTTTACCCAAAAACTCACTTTAACTTACTTAGAAATTCCAGATTTCCTCAGTCTTTCCAAAAGTAACTATTTCTAGGTTTTTAAACTTCCTTCTAGTTCTTTCTAGTTGCGAGATGTTACAATAATGGCACATGACGACTATTATCTCAAGCTTTAGGACAATTTTTCTTTTGAAATAAATATGGCATAAAATTGTATAGATGTGCATAGTGAATGCTAAAAGGGACCTATAAGTTCAATCCATTGAATTCATATTTTCAAGAGTAATAGAAACTTCACCCCACGGAAACACAAAAGTGTTAGTCTCAGAACACCACCTTTATACCAACCCAAAAATCTAATTTTGATTTGTCTGGACTCTATACACTGAACTCTTGCGAGCTCCATAAATTCTACAACTTTCCATACAGGGTGATGGATAGCCTCTATTGTTTTAGCCCATTCTTTCCATTTCATTTGTTGATCCCTCCATCAATTACAACCATGAAATGAGACTTTAAATGAAATGGAAAGAATGAGTTGAAACAATGGAGGCTATCGATCACCCTGTATGGAAAGCTGTAGGAATTTACGGTGCTGTCAAGAGTTCAGTGTATAGAGTCCAGACGGATCAAAATTTGATTTTTGGGTTGGTAGAAAGGTGGTGTTCTGAGAGTTAACACTTTTGTGTTTCCGTGGGGTGAATCTATTGTTACTCTTTAAGACATGAATTCAATGGATTGAACCTATTTTTATCTAGGAAAATTGAAAATAATAAAATTTCAAACGGACCATGCACAGAGATGCATTGGGGTCCCTCCACCTATAGGAACATACCTTAGGAGGTTGGACTTCACAAACATCAGGAGCACCACAACATCAACCAAAAACAAGGTTTGAATAGTGATTTAAACACAAAATATAGTAATATCAATTCCCAAACCAAATAAACCCTCACAGAGAGCTTTCCCACAGAGCGCTTCCAAATTAAACAACTCCAAACGCTGGAAAACTATTGAAACCAGCAAACCCAACCATAAATAGATAAACTAAAAATCAAAGCAGACCTTGGTACCAAATATTGAAGCAACATAGACAAATAGGGACTGGAGCATCAGTGGATCCAACACAACAACATGAAGAGTGAATAGAGTAAACTGATGTTGCAATTAAAAAATTGCAGATCTGCACAGATGCCAGATAAGACAACGAAACAATCAAAATCCAATCTACAAAAGAAAAAAAATGTCTGAAATATCTTCGCCCTTTGCCGAAGGTGAGGGAAACTTGTAACTCACGGATGAGTGACCTAAAGCACATAAAAAAAAAAGAAATGAAACCTTAACTTGGCTCTGATACCATGTCATTCATAAGGTATGGAGAATAATTTGTATTTTACTCAAAGAGAACAAGGATATATATACATGAAGAGAACAGACTAAATATGATGATTAAATATTCAAATCCCTAAAATTCAGCTCTATTATCTGTATCATTAATATTCAGATTTTGTAACACTAATAATATGGAGAAATAAGTTAGGGTTGGAGTTCCTGGTAGAAATTAGCCATGTGGAAAGAATTGAAAATGCATTAAAATTTGGGAGGCAATAGAAAATTTTCTGATATGACAGAAGATTCCAGAAACATTTACATCACCATGCCAAATTTGTCAATAGCAATTCATACATATTTGGAACAACAATTTGATTGTCAAATACGGGATTTAACAATCTCAGGTTTCTACATATAAATTATACAATATAGAGGAGGCAAGCGCAAGGGAGGAGAGAATGTTACCCGTGACTCTGAGTGATCCATTGCAAGCAAGTAGTGTGATGATTTCTTTTATCTACCATCTAACTTCCAAACTGCTATATGTCGGTCACCAACAACAGAAGAAAGAAAATGTCTCCCATCTTCAGAGAAAACCATACACGAACACCTCCCTAATAAAAAAAAGAAAAGAAATAACATGACTCACAACTCACAAGAATGGGTAAATAGATGTGTTCTGCAGTTGTGTTGACTTCACTTAATTAGGAAGTAAATGCATCAAAAAGGAAAGCATACACAAATAGAACAGAAGATGTGTACCACTCCTATGTTTCTTGGACTCTTAAAAATGTTGACAGGTGCGTGTTAGATCCTCCAGAAGTAGTGCATCATTGGAGGATTTTACTAAGGTGTGGCAACTTTTTGGAGAGTCCAAGCAACATAGTAACACTCACAGGGTGGCCTGAAAACTTTTGGAGCTTTTTGTCATCCAAGCAAGAGAAAATCTTCAAGTGAGAAGTTGTTGGTGCTAATATTTTCCCATCTGGCTAGACAGAAACCCTCAAGAGGAACCAGTTTCAACAGAAACAAATTAAGCATAGAATGTCGGTTGCTACAAGGAGAAAACCACTACAGGAACGCTAACACAAGGTAGAGGGTGAAGAGGACACAAATGGAGCAATGAGATCTATTTAGAACATATAGTGATAAAATATGACATGAGAAGAATCTTGCTAACTCTTAGCAAAGGGGATCTGGTATCATTGTTGGGAGTACCCATTTTGCATTACAGAAACTACAGAAGGGGTCAAAGATGTCAATCGTTCAGTTACTAATCCAGATTGACTAAATGCAAGATTCTCAAAATGTAGTCATCATCAAAGACAATGAACATGTATAGATACAAACCTGATGAAATGGATAAAGATGATATTTCTTAAGTGGAAGCTTTAAATGAATGAACCATGTGAAGAATGAGATGGCATTCCCTTCAAGCACAGGTGCAAGCTCAAGTGCAGTCAGTTCAACAATCTCAGTTGTTCTGCGAAGTCTGTGGAGGTGATAATTCAGCTAACCCAAAATCCATACATTTTTGGGAAACACAAGTAGAGGTACAGGAAACTAAAATTTCAGGAACAACATCAGCCCGATTAGAGGAACCACCCAAATTTCTTATGGGGTGGATACCAAACCAAAACCAATACAGGCCACAGGGCCAAAAGCAACACTATCAACATAATCAAGGTAATATCATTCAGGGGTCAGATTGTCGGAGCGCGGAATTTCACCCCAAAGTTTG
Organism: Solanum acaule; assembly: GCA_036250505.1. Taxonomy (NCBI): domain Eukaryota; kingdom Viridiplantae; phylum Streptophyta; class Magnoliopsida; order Solanales; family Solanaceae; genus Solanum; species Solanum acaule. The sequence goes on from JAJOOR010042653.1 coordinate 4,870, forward strand.
TTGAATTCTTGCCCAACAATGGCTGAAAATCACAACAATATAGAGCCCATATAAGATGAAGTCATGACTCATGTGGGCTTTGGGTGCAAATTTTCCAATTTTCTCCTTATTCCTGTTAGTTAATTTTAGGAAGAAGTTTGATAATTTATTTTTATATTTTTCCTAGTTTAAAAGTTTTCTAATTAAAAGAAGGATTTGAATCTCATGCTATCTGGAATTGGTTTCTCCTATATGTAGGGGTGGGTTTTGTTATTTTCAAAAGACATGATTAATATTATTTGAGAGGTTTCTCGCCTTTACACTTTTGTGTATGGTGACTATGAATTTATCTTACAACATTATAAGAAACGATTCTTTAAAGGTAAGTTCAATTCTTAAATTTATATCTTTGTTTCTATTAAAGTAATTAAAGAAGGTAATTAGTCTTATATTAATCGTTGTCTCTAATTTCTTCGAAATAGAGGTCTACATCACTTTTGATACAAGTTCTTGAATTGACTTTATTAGTATCATAATTAGTTTTAGTCTGCTAATTTTGAATACTAAGATAATTCAAGTTCTTAGCACTTCATTTTGAAATTTGAGAATTTTATTCTCAAATTTTACATATCTTTCAATTCTTATCTTTAATCTTTGTATTTTTCCCTTTTATATTTTTTTCTTGTTTATTCAAGTAACCCGATTTTTATAATTGAACCCTAGGGTTTCTCTATAAATATTCACCTAGTCATTTATAATATGGGTTCCACAATTCATGATTAATACCCAATGCTTACAATTTTTCATAAGCTTAAACTATAAAGCTTTTTGTTCTCAAGTTTACTTGAGCTACTTTGTTCCTAAGCCACAACACAAGCTCATAATCTAGATTCTACGTTCAGCTATTTATTATTGTTCTTACACTCATTTATCATTCCGTTGTTGTCATCTATTTTATTATAAGGTCAATTTTATCCGTATGCCTTTAAACCACCCTTAGAAATTCAATTGTCCCATTTTACGGCAAACAACATCATACAAAATGAAAAAAGAAGAACTAAAAGGCACAACATATACATGCATGAAAAAAAGTTCATAACTTTCCTTCCCAAAATTCTAAGTTGTTAGGTGTAAACTAAATTTATGATCAATTCTCCCCTCGCCGCCCTCTCTCACACTCGAGGTAATGCTGAAAGATACGGTTTTTGTTTGACACTTTTCCCTCATCAAGAGTCAATTTCACTAACTTTTGGTGGTAAATATGACAACATTATTTCTTTTTTCCTAAAAGTAAAAGTTGAATAGCCGGAAACTATACGAAAAGTATAATTCGCTACAATTATTCATGTACAAAAAAATGGTGAAACAAATTAATTAATACGAGTGAAAATTCACTTGTGGGAAAAATATTACCTTGACACGGCCATCACCGGAGCTGATAGCAAAGAAGTCCAAAGAAGGACTGAAACAAGTCAAGATGTCCCTAATATTTGATGTTCCCATTGTTGAAGTGAAGCTTAGGTAAAGAACTTTGGCTTGTGGTGGCATGTTGGACGGTGGAAAACAAGGGTGGCCGCTGAAAAGAGAAATAGTAAAGTTTTATACTTGCACACTGAAATAATGTGGCTTCAAATTTTTATATTTATATTTTGGTTTGTGTGTGTGGTTGTCGGAGGGCCGGAGGGGTTGTGTTTTATTTATGTACCTAACTCTTGTTTAGTCATGGATTTCAAAGTTGAAATTTGAAATTTGAGTTTTTCAAATTGAGGTTTTGTGAACGGAAGTTTCGAAAATTCTAACACTGTTTTGACCTAATTTTTGGGAACTTGAAAATCTTTGAAGACCAGATTTTCAAAATCTGATCAAATTTCACGGTCAAACATATATTTGAAGATGAATTTTCAAAACTTACTCCCATATGAAAATACTATATCATGGGATAGAGAAGGTGATCTTATTTATGCTGAGGCCAAGAACATGGGATAGCTACAAATATGGAGGCAAAGGTGAGAGCAGTCTGGGAAGCTCTACGATTTTGCATCATGAAAAATATGAATCATGTTCATCTCGAAACTGATTCCCTAGTATTGAAAAACATGATCACTAGGAGTTGGAAAATACCTTGTGAGTCAGCAGAAATGATGGAGGAAATACATGACATGGTGGGGAAAATCAGAGTACAAGTTTCACATATTTTTAGAGAAGCAAACCAATTGGCAGACCACATAGCAAATTTAGCAATAAATAAAGAAGAAATAAAGACATTTCAGAATTTCATTCAGTCACCAAGTTTGGGAAGAAGGATTCTTAACATAGATAAACAACAGATCCCTTCAGTTCGCATCAAGAAAAGGAGAATTAACACTAACGACAATAGACATCATGCTTAGTTACAAATTATAAGACACATTGTTCCACAACTATGATATTTACAAGTTAGATATTAGCTATGTTGGGAGCGAAAAAGTTGTTAAGGAACCTATCCTATTTCTAAGCTATGAAATCCAGCAAAAATGGACACAGGGACAAGCAAAAAGCAAGAGTATAGAGGCCAAATCTGATTTCAGAACAAGCTTCCAGCAAAAAGAAAGATGAAGCGAGGGAGCTACATGATCTTCTTCTATTTTGCTTCACCGGCAATATAGAGAAAATCAAAATCCGAATAGAAGCAACAAGGAAGATGGTAATAGCGAGTCACTTGCACAGATTTGCATAGAGGAAGCACAAGGCACATACAATCTCTCAAGTTCTTCACGAACTCAGGCTTTCTAACTGGACAACACACCTACATAGAAGACATTGTCAGCTGCGAAGGAGCAAGAACTCAACATGGAAAGAACGAGGCATACCTTTGAGAGCTAATATTTCCAGCATTCATCACAAGTCGGACATGAATGATGTTTATCACCCAAAGAAAGAAGAACATCAAGTCGGAGCTAAAAGGGAACAACGACAAACATTGGGAAAGAGGCGAGCTAAGAAAGAGGAGAGGAAGAGAAAGAAAGGAGAAAAGGATAGCTCATATTGGAAACCCTAGTGTTAGGGTAGCGTCTTTATCCACTTGGTTTTGCCAATTTAGGCCTATCAGGTTGAACCTTTTGTTAATGATGTTTGGCTGAATTATTTAATTAATAAGATGGATCTTGAGTCCAAATTTAAATTAAAAAAAGACACTACAAGAAATCTGATGGTTAGCCACGAAATGTTAAGCTACGATAAGAAAATTTGTCACCAATTATATGCCTTTTGTGACTAATTGTCTTGCAATCAAAATAAGAAACCACCTCAAGTTCAAAAGCAAGGTGTTGGATATAGTACAGACTACAGACACAAAAGAACAGTGTGCCAACAAAACCAAATGTTCACAAAGTTTGGGCCAATGTTAAGTGATACCTTTGCTCACATTGGGCTTAATTTCAGTCTTGACATCAACCTGATCAAGAAGCTTAGGCAAGGGAAGTGAAGGCCCCTCAACAATTTACACGATCGAAGGTGGTAACTGTTCAATGCAAAAAAGAAATATTGTGTTTCCGTCAGGTGAAACTATTGTTACTCTTGAATACATGAATTCAATGGATTGAACCTATTTTTATCCAAGACAATTGAAAATAATAAAATTTCAAATGGACCATGCATAGAGATACATTGGGCTCCCTCCACCTACAGGAACATACCTTAGGAGGTTGGACTTCAGAAACATCAAGAGCACCACAACATCAACCAAAAACAAGGCTTGAATAGTGATTTAAACACAAAATATAGTAATATCAATTCCCAAACCAAATAAACCCTCACAGAGAGCTTTCCCATAGAGCGCTTCTAAATTAAACAAGTCCAAACGTTGGAAAACAATTGAAACCAACAAACCCAACCAGAAATAGATAAACAAAAAATCAAAGCAGACCTTGGTACCAAATATTGAAGCAACATAGACAAATAGGGACTGGAGCATCAGTGGATCCAACACAACAACAGGAAGAGCGAATCGAGTAAACTGATAGTGCAATTAAAAAATTGCAGATCTGCATAGATGTTGGATAAGACAGCAAAACAATCGAAATCCTATCTACAAAAGAAAAAAAATGTCTGAAAGATCTTCGCCCTTTGCCGAAGGTGAGGGAAATTGGTATCTCATGGATGAGTGACCCAAAGCAGAGAAAAGAAGAAAAGAAACGAAACCCTATCTTGGCTCTGATACCGTGTCATTCATAAGGTATGGAGAATAATTTGTATTTTACTCAAAGAGAACAAAGATATAAATACATGAAGAGAACAAACTAACTATGATGACTAAATATTCGAATCCCTAATATTCAGCTGTATTATCTATATCATCTATGTTTAGGCCAAGAACAAGGGGATAGCTACAAATATGGAGGCAGAGGTGAGAGCAGGGAAGCTCTACGATTTTGCATCAAGAAAAATATGAATCATGTTCATCTGGAAACTGATTCCCTGGTATTGAAAAACATGATCACTAAGAGTTGAAAAATACCTTGTGAGGTAGCAGAAATGATGGAGGAAATACATGACATGGTGGGGAAAATCAAAGTACAGGTTTCACATATTTTTAGAGAAGCAAACCAATTGGCAGACTACATAGCAAATTCAACAATAAATAAAGAAGAAATAAAGACATTTTAAAATTTCATTCAGTTACCAAGTTTGGGAAGAAGGATTCTTAACATAGATAAACAATAGATCCATTTAGTTCGCATCAAGAAAGGGACCAACAAAAAGCGAGAGTATAGAGGCCAAATCTGATTTCAAAACAAGCTTCTAGCAAAAAAGATGAAGCGAAGGAGCTACAAGATCTTCTTCTATTCTGTTTCATCAGCAAAATAGAGAGAATCAAAATAGGAATAGAAGCAACAAGGAAGATGGTAATAGCGGGTCACTTACATAGATTTGCATAGAGGAAGCACAAGGCGGATGCTCTCTTTCAAGTTCTTCAGGAACTCAGGCTTTCTAACCGAACAACACACACACAAAGAAGACAATGTCAGCTGCGAAGAAGGAGCAAGAACTCAACATGGAAAGAACTAGGCATACCTTTGAGACCTGATATTTCCAGCATCTATGATAAGTCGGACATGAAGGATGTTGATCACCCGAAGAAGGAAGAACATCAAGTCAGAGAAAGGGGACAACGACAAACATTGGGAAAGAGGCGAGCTGAGAAAGAGGAGAGGAAGAGAAAGAAAGGAGAAAAGGATAGCTCATTTAGGAAACCCTAGTGTTAGGGTAGCGTCTTTATCCACTTGGTTTTGCCAATTTGGGCCGATCAGGTTGAACCTTTTGTTAATGATGTTTGGCCGAATTATTTAATTAATAAGATGGATCTTGAGTCCAAATTTAAATTAAAAAAGGACACTACAAGAAATCTGATGCTTAGCCACGAAATGTTTAGCTACGATAAGAAAATTTGTCACCAATTATATGCCTTTTGTGACTAATTGTCTTGCAATCAAAATAAGAAACCACCGCAAGTTCAAAAGCAAGGTGTTGGATATAGTACATACTACAAACACAAAAGAATAGTATGCCAACAAAACCAAGTGATCAGAAAGTTTGGGCCAATGTTAAGTGATACCTTTGATCACATTGGACTTAATTTCAGTCTTGACATCAACCTGATCAAGAAGCTTAGGCAAGGGAAGTGAAGGCCCCTCAACAATTTGCACGATCGAAGGTGGTAACTGTTCAATGCAAAAAAGAAATATTAGGACACACTAGTATCACAATGCAAATTGCCATCATATTTAATGATGGTATAGACTGTCCTCACAGAAAAAAAATTTGCCTCAAATCTTTATGATTCTTAACCTTTAAAATGTTAAAGCAAATAGCAATTTTTCCTTCCTTCCAAAAGATATAGATGATCGAAAAAGTAAACAAGTTGCACTCCAATTTATCAAACGTAACTCCATGACGTTGTCTCAGTAAGAAAAATATGTTGAAACATCTCAAACTTCACTTATAGCTATGCATATCAAATAAACACCAAAATCATACTAACATTTGGCTAAATTTTTTTAGAGTAGAGATTCTAGGAATTTTGTTTTGTATCAAAAAGCAAATTAATTGAACCAAAAAAATTATCATTGTCCTTCACGTTGGGACACCGATAAAAAAACAAAAACAAAAAATGTCCACCAAATCAATCCTATAGTAAGACATTATAGTCAAAGGAAAAATTTGCATTCTCTACAAATTATTATATTATATAAAAAAGAAGAAGTGGAACTTTATGAAAAACACTAGGAAAATTTCCCTCATGTCAAAAAACCTAGCTCGTTGAATTTGCGAAATGATTTTTTCCTATATATTCCAATATTAATTAAGAATAGCAAAAAAAGTAGATTCGTATAAAAATTTAAAATATTTTTAGGAGAATATTCTCAATGTAAATTAAATGAAAACACTATATAAAACACCAAAAAATAGAGAAGAGGATTGGAATGAGATAGAAAAATATTATTGCCCCTTTTGCGTCTATTGTTGCTTCTGAATCGACATTTAGCACCAC
>JAJOOR010042654.1:0-11885 GCA_036250505.1 Solanum acaule
ACCGATGGACCATGGACTGACCGATGGTTCGTCCTGTCAGTCCGTCCTTTGGCATCAGAAGCTGAGAGTTGCGGGCCATGATCCACAAACCAGGACCATAGATTGTGGTCCCACCTACAATTCGTAGGTTCTGTTGTGGGTAATACCTTTTCTGGAAAATTTCTGGAAGAGTTGAGGTGACCAACCACAGACCCCACCTACGGTCTGTGGGTCAACCTACGATCCTTAGGTGGCCTCCGTTGGTGGCACCTGCAACTTCTGAAAATTTGTTATTTATCCTTTTTCAAATATGGGGTGTTACATTATCTCCCCTTTTGGAACATTCGTCCTCAAATGGAGTCTAAACTAGCTGAATATGGAGGGAAGGAACTGCGATCCCTACCACTAAGTACTAGAAACTGTAATGTGACTGAACTGAGTTCCAAGAACATGCAAATATGCTGAAATGCAGGTATAACAGAAGGAAGAAGATATTGAGACTAAATTTATTCAAGAGTAAACTTAGAGACTGGAGAAGAACTATTACCTAAAGTTGAAACAGAATCAGAAAGAAAGAGATGAGGATACTTGGCTTTCATGGCTGCTTCTGCTTCCCAAGTAACTCCCTCTACGGATTGACTCCTCCACAAAACCTTCACTGAAGCTACTCCTTTGTTCCTCAACCTTCGAACCTGACGATTAAGAATTTCAACTTGCTCCTCTTCGTAAGTGAGACTATCCTTCACAGCCACACTCTCTAATGGTACAATAGATCTCAGATCTCCCACACACTTCTTCAACAAGGAAATGTGAAAGACTGGATGAACCACTGCTAGTTCTGCTGGCAACTCTAACTCATAAGCCACATTTCCAACCCTCTTCATGATTCTGTAAGGACCTATAAATCTCGAACTAAGCTTCCCTTTCTTGTCAAATCTCATCACCCCTTTCATAGGTGACACTTAAAGGGAAAACCCAATCATCGATTTCAAACTCTAAGACCCTCCTCCTCACATCTGCATAGGACTTCTGACGACTCTAAGTTGTCTTAAGTCTATATCTGATGAGCTGGACTTTTTCCATAGTATCATGAACCGAATCTGGCCAAATCAAGGTTGCTTCACCTACTTCAAACCAACAAACTGGAGATCTGCCTCTACACCCATATAATGTCTCATAAGGGGAAATCTGAATACTGGAATGTTAGCTATTATTGTAGGCAAACTCTATAAGAGGAAGGTGATCATCCCAACTGCCCTTGAAGTCTATCACACAAGCTCTCAACATGTCCTCTAAGGTCTGAATGGTACGCTCTGCCTGACCATCCATCTGTGGATGAAATGATGTGCTGAGATTTACCTAGTACCAAGACCTTTCTGAAATGACTTGCAGAAATGAGAGGTGAATTGAGGACCTCTATCTGAGGTTTATAGACAAAGGAACCCCATGAAACCTAACTATCTCATGGATGTAGAGTTTAGCGTAGTCCTCCATTAAATCTGTAGTTTTGATGGCCAAGAAGTGAGCGGGCTTAGTAACTCTGTCTATTATTATCCAAATGGAGTCATGTTGTCTGCGAGTATGAGGTAAACCTGTAATAAAGTCCATGTTGATCACTTCCCACTTCTATGTAGGAATGTTAATCTCTTGAGTCATACCTCTTGGTTTCTAATGTTCTACCTTCACCAGTTGACAATTAGGGCACTTAGCAACAAAATCTGTTATATCCCTCTTCATGTCATTCCACCAAAAGACTTCCCGCAGATCATGGTACATCTTGGTGGCACCTGGATGAATAAAATACCTGGAGTTATGGATGAAAGGGATCCACCAGTGAAATCCCACATACCTGGCGACGAATTTCATGGAGAAATCGTTCGATTTTAGGGCTGGAAATGAAGAAAACTTGTTGCGTTCTCAGAGGGTTTTGGGTTGACTACTTCTTCTCCTTTTGCTCTGGTTTGATCTATTTTTTTATAAATGAATCGCTTAGGGAAAGATCTGATTAAGTTACTTGGCTTAAACTGACCAAAACTACGTAGTTTAGGGGTTAAACGACGTAGTTTAGGTGTCTAAGGAACAGGGGAAAAGACCAAAACGACCCTAACTTAAAAGTTGTTGGGGCCACTGGCGAGCCTGACCGATAAACCGTGGACTGACGACGGTCCGTCCTGTCAGTCCGTCGTTTGGCATCAGAAGCAAAAAGTTGCGGGCCACAATCCACAAACCAGGCCACAGACTGTGGTCCCACCTACGGTCTGTAGGTCCCGTCATGGGTCATGCCTTTTCTGGAAAAAATTTGGATGACTTGAGGTGACCAACCACGGACCCTACCTACGGTCCATGGGTCAACCTACAGTTCGTAGGTGGACTCCGTTTGTGGCACCGCAACTTCTAAAAATCTGCAATTTATCCTTTTTCAAATTATGGGTGTTACACTAACAACTTACAATACATAGCTCACAAGGCTTAACAATCACAGTCCAATAGTCACAGTTCAACAATCGACAAGTATAGAGTCAATCAATCATAAGTATCAAGTTTGTCAATCCATAATAGGCAAACACTTGTCGGAACCATTTTCCATCGACACAATACCACTCGTTGGAACTATTTCTCATCGGCACAATATCACTCGCCAGAACTATTTCCTATTAGCTCTGTATGATGTAACTTGTCGAAACCATTTCTCATTGGCATAATCACCATGTGTCTCATCATAGTGTACAAAATCAATGCAATTAAGTAATTTCACACCATAAGGAAGAAACAATGAGCTCAAGCAATTCAAGTCCACAATAATGTCATTTAAGCAGTTCATCAATCAAAAAATTGAGATCAACATCAAGGTAATTCACAAAACACAATTATCAACACGTTGCCTTTTTCATTTAATCTAATTTTCAATCATTAAGATCAATTAATTAGAGTAGTTGAATCAATCACCTCATTTTCATTACTCCCCAGACACACAATGAGGGGAAATACAAGTTTTACAAGGTTTAGAAATTCATCTGCCTTAATTCAATCAAAAATCAATTCGAGTCTTGAGTTTTTCCTTCCCGAACAATGTCCAAAGCCACACAATCTAATCCAGCAAGTAAGCACAATAAGATTCCAAAAATAACAACTTTCATATCATACACTTTGAAAAATATGTCAAATCAACTCAAAATCTGTATTCCAACAAATGAGGTTTGAATTTGAAAATTTTTGCTTGAAAATGTTACCCAAGGCATTGGAGTTCATTGGTGAAAACCATTTCGATAAAGGAGTTAAAATTAGTTATTATCACCATTTTACCTTATAACTCAAGTTCTTGAAAACCTTTAACTTTGTCAATCTAAAATTCCAATTTTTTATGTTTAAAAACACAATTGATCAAATGGAAATTGAACTTTTAAGGTAAGTCTTAGCCAAAAGATTTAGCATAAGAAATCTTTTTAAAATCACCAACGATTTCCGAAACTCAAAATGGGAAAATGGGGTAAGACTCCAAAATTACAATCCAAAACCCTCTCAATTATCACTTTCGATAACCTAGGGTCCCTTATGCGATCATCGCGATCACGACCCATGGTTTGCTCAGTCGAACCCGTATAAGTGGGTAGTCTCGCTCGCGAGTCGGCCTTCACTAAAGCGAAGGTCGCGAAATTGATGAGGCTCTCACGAAATCGAAGGTCAGCCCTTCTGACCCCTTGCTAACGTGATTCGGTCATCACTAATGCGACCCTCGCAAAAGCGAAGACCCAAACATGAATGTGAGGATTACGACACCAGTAACAATCAGGCAACACAAATATCTCTAGATAGACCCTTGAGATTCGTTTGAAACCCCATTCACATAAACTAACTATGTTACTCAACTAAAATCGTTGTTCTGCACTCCATGGAAACATCGAAATATTAATATGAGGTATCCTTAACCCAAAATTCGTGAAGGTCACAAGAAATGAACGTAACACCTAAAAAGGTCAAATCAAGCTCATGGCCTCAAAAATCAATCAAGACCTCTCCTATGCTTAAAATCATCCTCTGAATCCAACGGAACTATAGAAAATCCAATTAGAGCATCCTAACTCTGAAGGTGGATCAAAGTAAGCCCAAAGGCTAAAATTCCACTATTTCCAACTTAGGACCTAAGCTTCATGAAAAGAATCCAAATTTGAAACCTACAACTCTCTTAGACCAATTTCCACATTTTGAAACTAATGAAATTGACATAATTTTATTCCAAGAGTTGAACTCCAAAAGACATGAAAAACTAAAATTTAACCACTTTAGACTTTTAAACTCTAAAACTTTCAAAATTCACAACTTTTAACTCGAAGCTCGAAACAAATTTCAAAATCAATTCAAAAATGACTCAGAGTCAATATTGATAGAGGTAAAATGGTACAAAAGATCCAAAATGATATTTCGGGTGATTACAAATATATCTATATACTATCATTGTATCATTGATGTCTATTTCAATCTATCAATGAGACCGCCATAATACCATCAGAATATATCTATAGATTGACATAATATCATTAAAGAGTGTTTCATATAAATAGTAACACTCCTCATATCATGTATGATACCATCGCAGTAAAACCTCCATGATACCATTGATGTTTGCTCCAACCCTTCAATGATACCTCCATGTACCATCACAATATATCTATATAATAGGATTGTATCATTGATGTATGTTTCAATCTTTTAGTGAGACCTCCATGATACCATCACAATATATCTATAAACTGACATAATATCATTAAAGATTTTTTCATATAATTAATAACACTCATCATATCATCTATGATATCATCACAATATCTGAATATACAATTGTGGTAGCACTAAGGTTTATTTTATTCATTCATTCACAAAACTACTCATTCATTAATGATAACATAACCGTATAATCATATATTGATATGTTTCATTAAGGTTCCTATATTCAGATCATGTACGATACCATCATAGTATATTTATATATTGTCATTGTATCATTGATGTATGCTTCAAAACTTTAGAGAGACCTCCATGATATCATCTAATATATCTATTTACTGACATGTTATCATTGAGAATTGGTTCAGTCTGTATTGATACCATCATAGTATATCTATTTATTGTCATGGTATCATTGATGTATGTTTCATTCTTTCAGTGAAATACATCAATCCTTCATGGTACAATTACATTATATCATATACCGACATAGTATCATTGAGGTCAACTTTAATCCTTCAGTGTGACACTCCACATTCCTCTATGATATCATCATAATATATCTCTATAAATTATATAGTATCATTGAGTATGCCTCAATCCTTCAATAGAACAAAAAAAATCAAAAGTCTTTTGTACTTGTTAAACTCAATGCCAAGTAAAAACATGACAAACAAGTTAAAACAGAAGGAGTATATGTTTTGATTTCATTTACAAAAGCGAAAAAACTACTATAAAAATATATATTTCATTAATTTAGATTTTACAACATCAATTAATAGAGAAAGTGTGGTAAAATAATCATGACAATCATTATTTTTCTTAATAAGTGTGTCAAGTTCAAATATAACTAGTAAAAATAAACATATGAGATAATTAATGAGAAAAATGATAAAAGTAAGAATAAAAATAATAAATGAGAAGGGGACAAAAGTACTCCCTCTGTCCCATATTAGTTGATCCTTATACTAAAAAACAGTTGTCCCATATTAGTTGATCATTATACTAAAAATAGTTGTCAATCATTAGTTGATCATCTTATTAAGTCACGAAAGTATTAATTATTTTTTCTCATGTTACCCTTGTAATTGATTCTTTTTGAAAGTGTTCACACTTTTTTGTAAAGTTCCGAAGATCAACTAATATGGGACAATGAGAGTAATTAGTGATACGAAAAAAAATATATATTGAAGTATAAAGACAATAAATAATAGGACAAAAGTAACACATTGAAGTACAAAGACAATGAATGATATAACAAAAGTAAGGAATTGGAGTACAAAGGCAATAAATGAATTGACAAAGAAGAACGAAAGGAGCACTGGTCCGTGCAAATTAAGGAACATCTCGAGATAGTTGGAAAAGCTACATAACAAGGTAAACATGTGCTTCTACCTCCGTCCACTTTTAATTGTAATGGTTTCCTTTTTTAGAGTCAAACGATAAGCATTTTGACTAACATTTTACGATGTATTTCTTCATCATATTGATATGCAAAAAATGCAATTTATAGTACTTTTCGTATATCTTTTGAATATTCAAATATTTTTTTGAAATATTGAATTAATGTAATCAAATTTCAATTTGAAAATTAGTCGGATTGACTTACAAAAAGCGCAACATGACAAATTAAAAGTCGATAGATGGAGTAGTATTTTGTATATATAACTATAGTATAAAAAAGTTATATTTTCCAACTATATTATCCATTTAATAAATATTTTTCAATTTAGAGAGTATCTTTCAATTAGTGTAATTTTAGGCATTGTAATTATAAATTATTTATCTTTCCTTTCTTCTCTCTCCAAATTAGTGTATAACCCTAAATTAGCATCATTTTTTCCTCTTTCATTGATGATTTTTTCTTCTTCTTTTTTTCATGAACATTTTTTTTGAATTATTTCCAAATTCAAACTTAATGATGTTGTGTTTTCTCTTCTTTTCTACCACAAAGTGTTGTCGTCATTGGTTCATGATTCCTCTTCCTCTAAGGCTCAAAATTGTGATTTCTCTTCCTCTAAATTTTATCTATTTTTCTAGGATTTCTATTGAAGCTTGTGTTTTCATGATTACAATGGCGAATAGTAGTACTTTAAAGAGGGTTACACGTGGTATACCCTTCTCTAATTGAGGCTCTATTGCTACAATAACAATTGAAATACGAATAAAAGTATCAAAATGACTCCATATCGATGAATCTACCTGAACAAGAGCAAGGAAACAAATCTATCGAGAGAAAAAAAATTCAAAATCCTTAAAAGAGAAAATAAATCTTGAAAAGAGAAGAAGTTCAATAATTTTGCTTCCAGTAGCAATGAAAAAAAAAGTCTAGCAGGAACAAAGGAAACGATATATTATTGTATTTACTTTTTTCTAGGGCTGGACATAAATACCTAAAAAACAAAATACTTAATCAAATTATTTCGGTTTTTCAATTTCAATTTCTCAGTTTTCGATTCGAGTTTTAGTAACATGTTTTTATATTTTTGGTATTTCGGTTCAATTTTCGAGAACATGTTTTTGTATTTTCTGTATTTTGGTTTAACCAAAATATACATACTAATATATTGTATACATACTATATTATATATATATTATGTAATTATTATTTTTACATTGGATATTATTTTTGAATCCCGGGATAACCCACCGTCGCTACTACCTCTGCCCTTCGGGGGAGCACTTTGTGTGCACTGGATAAATTCCCCCACTATATAATAGACTGAAAAATTAGATATTTCAAGTACTAAGCCTTTTATTTCCTTTTTTCCCTTAGGCATTAGGTTTTCATTTTTGTCTTTTTGAATTTCTGAATTTTAATCGTCTTTGACTTTTTACTCTTCCGCCGCACCTTCTCTTCCGAATTCTACTTCCAGGCTCCACTAAGCAACAACTTGTAGCTTCCTCCTGCAAGCGTATGGTGTCTAGCTAATGATGTCTAGCGAACAACGTCCAGACTCCACTCTCAAGTACAACTGCAGTTTCAACTTCTAGTTTCATAACAAAAAAATTGAATTTAATAAATCGAACCAAATTAAAAAAAAAATCTGAAATGAATTAATTCAGTTTGTGTTTGGTACAACAAACTCAATAACCAAAAAATTGAAATCAAACCGAATTACCGAATTCCAAGCCCTACTTTTTCCGATTATTTTTTTATACAATATAATGAATATTTGGATACTGTAACACCTCAAATTTGGGAAAGGCTAGAAATGGGTCAAGTGTGAAACTCACAAGCCCAAAAAGTAGACCATAGATCCTTCCATGGAGCCCTAAATGGGCCGTGAAGGGGATCACGGTCCATTGAGGGGCTTGTGGTAGGTTTCCAAAACCTTTCCCATGTAAGCTTCAATTTGACGGACGCCTAGATGGCCCGTAGTGAGGTTGAAGGGCCGTCAAAGTGGTCGTGAAAGGGATCAAGTAAGTAGAGGTCCTCCCCTAGTTACTGGTCAAGGGCCACAGGCATCACAACGGCCCATGAAGCCCCACACTTATCGTGAAGTCATCCGTGAAGGGTTTTCCTTAGACTTAGAGTTTAGGGTTAACTTCAAACGATCATATCTTTTAGCTCAAAATGAATTAGGTGGCCCATGCCCATGACCTATCAAATTAAAGGTTTTTGAGTCCTCTTTCGAACACCACCGAGTTTGCCAAATTCCCATCTCAGAGTAAAAAGTTTTACCTGAAATAGTGAAGCATTGTCAGGCTGAATTTCTTCACGGCCCGTTTGATGGGCCATGGTGGTCATGACGACCCGTGATGGGCTTCCAGTGAGCCAATTCGGCAGTTTTTAAGTTAGGGGTTATTGGTATTTTCTCAATTGTTTTAACTCAATACCAAGTCATTTTTCCTTCTACCCAAGGCCTTATAGAATGATTCTAAACCCTAAAATCACCCAAACTAAATTCATTCTCTTAAATTTCCGAAAGTTGATCAAGCTCTTCCTCTCTAAATATTTCTCTCTCTAAAAATTGAAGAAGAATATAGGGTTTCAAGATCAAGCCTCCAAATCCTCCATTGCTTTCAAGTTTTTGACATCAAGGTATGATAGTTTTCATCCATGGACTTTCGAAATTCCTCAATTTCAAATATTATAATTCCCCAATTGGGTTAGGATTTTCTTCAATTATCATGGGTTCTCTTTAATGTAGATTTAAATGATTAAATTATGATCTCTTATGCATGAATTTATGAATTACAATGATTTTTTCCCCATGAACCCATGTAATCCCCATGTTTTCAAGTTATGAATCATATGATGTGAAATGTTTTATCTTCAAGGAAGAGTTTTATAAAATTAAACATGTATTGCAAGCTTTACATGAATTTATGATGAAATCCATATCTAATCCATGTTTTATAAATGTTGATGATTGAAAATGGGATTTGAACCTCAAGAGGTAAATTGTGGACTTATGCATTTTCTTATGAAATCTATGCCAATGTTTTAAGGGTGATTTGAGAGTAAAGTACCAATGATGACGTTGTGTTGTGAAAGGATATTCTCATAAACACAGAATAGCATTATGTGAAAGGTTTTCTCACATAGAAAGGATTCTTAGGTTGAAAGGCTTTCTCACCTAATTGAATCAAAGAGTAAGAGCTATCCTAATGAAACTAGTTTGGATTGGTTCTCCAAGGGTACCTTTCCATGAATAATGAAGTCAAGTAAGAAATGACTATTTGTGGTTTTTATGCTTAGCAACGAGAGGATATTGATGATGTGATGGAAGCTCTCCCGAGTAGAGGCCGGGTTTCTAGAAGCAATCTCATGAGATGGAAGCTCTCTTGAGTAAATATCGGGTTTCTAGTAGCAATCTCCTTATCCCTTAACTATGTGCCCCTATAGGTTGATTAGCTAGTGTATTGATGAGTCCACGATTTGGACTCATTTAGGGATTTATTTCGATAGATTTAGTATCCTCAAATGCTTATTTTGTGCTAATAACTTATGTAAAATCCTTGATTTCCAGGTATTTGGATTGAAGAACAAGGCATGGACACTAATGAATAAAAAGGAACAAGGCAGCTAAAAGAACAAAGAAAAGAAGGCCTGTTGATCGCCTAATCCATTGGGCGAGTCATCGAGTGGCAATTACCTCCCCTAAAGGGGCAAGCCCTGAAGGAGAAAATCAAGTTGGTGAGAGAAATGAGTAGTCGTCGTGTCGCCGAATGATTTTGCAATGCAGTGATTGGATCGCCCAAAGTTAAAGAACTTGAAGATGTTGAAGGCCAAAGCAAAAAGGCGATAGAACTGACGAAAGGGCGAATCGCCGAATGGATCGGCGATCCCGACTTACTGCGCCGAAGGTGAGGGACATGGCATTCCAGACGGGTGAGAAGGTTTTTCTTATGGTATCACCTATGAAAGGGGTGATGAGATTTGGCAAGAAGGGCAAGCTTAGTCCTCGATACATTGGTCCATTTGAGATTCTTAAATGTGTAGGGCCAGTGGCTTATAGGTTGGCCTTACCTCCTAACCTATCGAGAGTTCATCTGGTATTTCATATATCCATGTTGAAAAGATATCATAGTGATGGGGATTACATCATAAAGTAGGATTCAGTTGTGTTAGACAAAGACCTTCAGTATGAGGAGGAACCGATTGCAATTCTTGATCGTGATGTCCGGAAGCTGAGGACCAAAGAGATTAAATCCGTGAAGGTTCAATGGAACGGTCATTCAGTTGAGGAAGCTACTTGGAAAACCGAGAAGGACATGTGAGACAAGTATCCCTAGTTGTTCATTGATTCAGGTACTACTCAACTCTTGCTTTAGGCTGCTTGTCCTAGTTTGTCACTCGAGGATGAGTGATTGGTAAATTGGTATCTATTGTAACGACGGTTCCCGTCGTTATAGAAAAGCCAACGGGGAAAATTTTTGGACCGAAAAACTTTTTGGTAGTATCTTGAAATTTCCCAACCTAGCCCAAATTTGGATGAAATCGGAGTCAGTAAGGTCTAGGGAAATCTGGTAACAAATGGGAGATCTAATTATCAATTTGATCACATGAGTAGATAGATAAGACGTTAAAGAACTCGTACGACTTTATGGAATCAAATTCGGGAGAGTACAACCCCGAAACTGATCTTAGCGTGAACGGGTATTTTCTGAGTGTCATGGGAAAAAGGTGTGTTGTGAAATGGAGGTTTGAAAATCTTAAATTTTCTCACTTTTTTCGTGCAAGCCGCTAAGGCGGGATTTTTCCGCCAGGACGGGGCTGCTGTAGAGGGGTGAGGACCATTATAGCTGGACAGACGTGACTTAAATCGAAAATAAATCTCAAAAATATTTTAATCTGCAATATTCGACCTTGAGAGCTAAGGAACCACCCAGGGGTATTTCTTGAAGGTTTTCCACCTCTTCTAGCACCAAAGGTAAGGTTTTTACTCCTTGAATCTATTTTTCGATCCGTAGAACTTAGTTTCTTGGGTAATTATCGATGGGGAAGGGTTTTGATCTAGAATTTATGGTGTAAAAATCCCTAATCTGGGTATGGGGATCAAGGGTTCGACCTAAGGTGGATATTATTGATTATAGTTTGGGCAATTAGGTCTTGTTTATTGATCCTTGTGTTATATTGATTGTTTGTAGACCAAGAACAAGCGGAATAGAATCCGGAAATGGAAGAATCAAGTTTCTTAGGGGATTCAAGCTTTGTTCAAGGTAGGTGATGGTTGTGATTTCATGTTGGTGCGAATATGTATTTGTAATTGCTTCATTATAATGCATGCATGAATGCAAATATTGCATTATTGATCACACTAATCGTAAATGAGGATGATTAAATATTTATATGCCGTGAATCATGACATTCCTGTTTATGATTTTTTCTTTATTTTGTTCTTCTACTTCTGTTGTCATACTACTAAATTCATTTCCTATAGCTATTCGTATTTATATAATATTTCCATAGATGTAGTAGTTAATTCTCTATCGGATTTTTTAATACTTCTTAAAGTGGTTAAACTTTCACTTGTTAAGTTTTGTAGCCATAATTTTACTATTCTTATAAGTGTTCTTTCTATGTATCATGGTGTCTCTGTTATTACTATCTTGTTATCTATTAATTGTTTTGATATGTATCCCATCCATAATTGGATTGTTTTATTTATATCTGCTACACAGTCTAAATCTAAAAAATTATGTTGTTCAGTTATTGGTTTAGGTGTCCATTTTTT
>JAJOOR010042659.1:0-10805 GCA_036250505.1 Solanum acaule
TTGACCCCCTAAACAAGAATATGAAGTCGGATTTTCGAAAAACGAAACGGATCTTTTTATATACAGCTAAACAAGTTTCCGGTAACTTCCGAAGCACATTTTTAAGAACTTTTTGGGTCAAATTCAAATATAATCATTTCATTAAGTCCTCGACTCCAAACTCACATGTGAGGCTCTAGTTTCACTCTATCATTTTCCGGGTCGTTACATGGCAGCTAGAAGAACTGAAGAAGAGAAGAGGAGGGTACTTGTAACATCTCACAAATTGAAATAACTAAGAAGAAGTTGAGAATTGGAAACAATCATTTTTGGAAAGAATTGAAATCTGGAAATTTTGTTAAGTTAGAATAAATTGAGTTTTTATCAAATTCAAATGGCCATAACTTCTAGTTCAGGATGAGTTAGGTGTACTTCAAGATATGGTAGGAAAGCTCTTGGAATAATCTTTCCAATGCTGCCAAGTTTGCACGATTCTGAGATGGCATGAGTGAGATATACCCGTTGGAAGTTGGGTTGTTCAAATAAGGAAAGTCCAATCCGGATTTTAGAAGGGTAGTTTGGTCTCTTCCTTACCCTTTTATTTTAATTCATTTTTGGTAATTACATAGGGGTCTAAACTGAACTTGGTCAATTTACGCTTTGGAGAAATTGAGTTAGGGTTTTAGAGAAGATAAAAGAAGAGGAGAAAAGAGAAGGAGAAGCAAGGAAATCATCAAGTTCTTGAAGCTAGACTCGTGGATTTCGTCAAGAGGTGATCCCTACGAGGTATGTGAGTTCACATACCATTGGGTTCGTTCACCCAGGCGCCAAACATGTTTTATTCAGTGTAATTTCGTCCTAAAAAGATTAAGAATTTGATGTTCTTGAGTTGTATTCTTGAATTGCTTTTGTTCTTGAAGTTGGGATCAGATTGAGGAGTTCTTGAGAGTTTAAGATCGATTATTAGAGTTTCTTTGAGTTAGATTCTTGTGTATATGTTATGGATACCTGAATCTAAAGAGATATTGAGAAAAAGAATCGAATCTAGGCGAATGGGTGCTAGAAAATGAAGAAGGAAAAAATCGGGCAAAACTGGGTACCACGCGGACCTGTTCCTCAGGATTGTCAAAAATCTTCTCTGGGTCGCGGGGGTGTCACGGAGTGTTCTGCCTCAAAAGTTATTTTGCGACAAAATAATTTAATGCATATCCGCGTCGCGGACTTGCTTCCAGACAGTGATTTCTTGATCTTTTCTCATGTTTAACTATCTAAAATCACTCCTAAATATCATGGGATCTTTCCTATCATAAAACTCAATCCTTGAATCCATAATTCAATTCAAGGATCAGTTAAGAGTCAAGTCAAGAGAAGTTAAGAGTCAAGTCAAGAGAAGTTCATAAAGTTTTCCAAAAGTCTTTTACAAATGTTTTAGCTTTGTTTTAAGACTTAAGCTTTGAGTTCAATAAAGAGTAAAGTTTGAAGTTCATTTCTTCAAAAGTATATGGGGACTATGTATTCCCAAATAGTTTAAAATGTTTTCGCATTTAAACAAGAAAGGAAACCTCGATTTCCAAGGAGCCTTCAGGCTAGATTTCAGAAAAGAGTAATCGCTTTCTAATAAAGCAAGAGAGGAAACTTTGATTTCCAAGATAGCCTTTGAGCTAAGTTTTTGAGCACTAATCTCAATTCACAGAAAGAAGTATGTTTTTAAACATAATAGCTAATATTATATTTTTGGGAGTAGTATTGAGCACCGATATGGGGGAGTTCAGACAACTCACAGCCCCCATAAATCATGTAACCACCATGGGTAGAAAAATGTCATACTTTCTAGATGATTGCTTTAGAGATTTTTAGCATAGACTAGTGGATCCACTTAGTTAGTTAGGTTCTATACCCCCAGCAAGGTATATGCCGGTCCTTGGCAGCGTGAGGTAAAACACTGTATCATCACTGTAGCTCTTCAGTGATGGTTGTCGGTTAGAGAAACTCCTACAACAGTATTTTATATTTTTATATACAAACAGAGTTCATAATGTATCTTTGCATACATACAAAGTTATTGTTGTATTTCTAAATACACAGAGTTGACATCATGTTTTAAACAACTTTTCCTTATATTGCACTTGTTTTTAAACTTCTTTATATTGAAATGAGTTTAGTTATGTTGAGTTGAGTTGAACTAGGTAAGTTCTTCAGTTCCTTTCAGATTCTTTTCAAGCTTATGTTGTGTTTAGTATTCCAACTCGCATACTCGTACATTCAATGTACTGATGCCAGTTGGTCTGCATTGTCTTATGATGCAGACGCAGGTAACCAAGATCAACATCCAACGCATCATTGATCCAGCTAAGTTTTAGAGTTGTTGGTGAGCCTCTTTGCATTCCAAAGGATCCCCCTTTTTCAATACTTTATCATTTTAGTTCATTAGGACGTCGTGGGACTGTCCCGACATCCATCTCAGTTGTTTTAGAGGCTTCATAGATAGTCAGTCAGATGTTAGTTCATTCATCATCATTTTGTTATTGGCTTATGTTCAGATTTGAGTTGCCATTTTGGCTAAGTTAAATGTTTATTTTTAAAACATTATGAGTTCAGTTTGAGACAATTGAGTTATTTAATATATGAATCCTTTTCTTAATGCTTAAAGTGTTTCGCTGAGTATGTAAGCCAGGTCAAGGGTTCGCTTGGGGCCATCAATGGTTATCGAGTGCCGTCCACGTCCAGGATGTAGGCTCGGGGCGTGACAAACTTGGTATCAGAGCACAGAGTTCAAGAGTCCTAGGGAGTCTATGAAGTTGTGTCTGTAGAGTCCTAGTTATCTGTGTGAAGCGTGCCATATCTATAATTAAGAGGCTGCAACTTTTAGGAAATTCCTTCACTTCTTTCATACTCATTTCGTTCGTTAGAGTTTTATCTCTAAAAAGTTTCTTTCTAACTCGTGCTTGCGCGTAACCGATTATGAGTTGGTCTATTTTGAGAGTTCTTTCATGTGACGTTTCTTTCCCCGTGAGCTAAGAGAAGCAAAGAGACATAAGGAGCAGGATGCGTTTATTCGTTGTTGGGTTGCCTCTCGTCTGCCAGATAAGGAAAGTAAGGCAATCATGCTAATAGGTGATATGGGCATAGCAAGGCTGATGATCCATGTACAACAAGTTGAGAAGAACCAGCTGAAGGATAATAAAGAGTTTGAGAATAAGAGGGCTAAGACATCAGAGAATGAATCCGGGCAGCAAAAAATTAATGCGAACCGGTCTTCTTTCCAACATAAGCAGAAAGGACCTGTTCCATTATCTGCTAGTGCACCTGCACCGAGGAACAAATATGAGTACAATAATCAGAATTCTCAGAACTTCAGAGCTAGACCTGTGCATTCGCAAGTTAGTAAGGCACAAGGGGGGGTACTAAGACTCATGCATGTGCTAAGTGTGGTAGGAGCCACTCAGGGGTGTGTCGTGATGGCTCCACTAGTTGCTTCAAGTGTGGACAAAATGGTTATTTTATGAGAGAGTGTCCTAAGAGCAGATAAAGTAATGTTAATGGGGGCAATAAAGCCCAGTTTTCTTTAGTTGCTCCACCTGGTAGAGCTGCATCTAGATGAGCTACTTCAAGAGCAGACGGAGAAGGAAACCGTCTTTATGCTATCACTAGTCGCTGAGAGCAAGAGGATTCACCAGATATTGTCACTGGTATGATCCAAGTCTTCAATTTTGATGTTCTTCCTGAGCAACTTCTCGAGCCTTCAGTGTTTCTACACCTGTTGGTGAGTTTATTCTAGCAGAAAAAGTCTATCGTGATTGTCCCGTTTCCATTAATCACAAGAGTACCATGGCTAATTTAGTTGAGTTAGACATGGTAGAGTTTGATGTCATTCTAGGTATGGACTGGCTCCATGCTTGTTATGCATCAATAGATTGTAGAACTCGAGTAGTCAAGTTCCAGTTTCCAGTGAACCAGTTATAGAGCAGTTCAACAGTGCCTAAGGGTCGTTCTATTTCGTACCTTAAGGCGAGAAAGTTAGTTTCCAAGGGGTGTGTCTATCACTTAGTCTGAGTTAATGACTCTAGTTTTGAGATACCTCCTATTCAATCAGTTTCAGTAGTAAAAGAGTTTCTAGAAGTCTTTCCAGATGATCTTCCTGGAGTCCCTCATGAGAGAGAAATAGAATTTGGTATATACATTCTTCCCGATACTCGTCCTATATCTATTCCGCCATATAGAATGGCACCTGTAGAGTTGAAAGAGTTAAAAAAGCAGTTGAAAGATCTTTTAGGGAAAGGTTTTATTTGACCAAGTATCTCACCTTAGGGCGCTTCGGTCCTATTTGTGAGGAAGAAATATGGTTCCCTTAGGATGTTTATAGATTACCGCCAATTGAACAAGGTTACCATCAAGAATAAGTATCCTCTTTCGAGAATTGATGATCTTTTCGATCAGCTTCATGGTGCTACTCCTTTCTCTAAGATAGACCTCAGATCTGGCTAGCATAAGTTGAAAGTAAGGGAATGTGATATTCCCAAGACAGCATTCAGGACCCGTTATGGTCATTATGAGTTTCTGGTCATGTCATTTGGTTTGACCAATGCTCCTGCAACATTCATGGACCTTATGAATAGAGTTTTCAAACCTTATTTAGATATGCTTGTTAGCGTCTTCATTGATGACATACTAATCTATTCGAGGAATGAGGAAGATCATGCTAGTCATCTCAGAATAGTTCTTCAGAATCTGAAAGATAAGGAGTTGTATGCTAAGTTCTCGAAATGTGAGTTTTGGCTTGAGTCTGTGGCATTCTTGGGCCACATAGTTTTCGGTGATGGAATTAATGTTGATACTTAGAAGATAGAGGCAGTGCAGAATTGGCCTAGGCCCACATCTCCAACTGATATTAGGAGTTTCTTGGGTTTGGCTGGCTATTATAGAAGGTTCGCGTAGAGGGGTTCTCATCTATTTCATCCCCTTTGACCAAGTTAACTTAGAAGACAGTGAAGTTTCAATTGTTTGAGGCTTGTGAGAAAAGCTTTCGGGAATTGAAAAAGTGGTTGACTACTGCCCCAGTTCTGACATTATCAGAAGGTACGCAAGGCTTTGTTGTATAATGTGATGTGTCTAGAGTTGGTTTGGGTTGTGTACTAATGCAGAATGGAAAAGTTATAGCTTATGCCTCTAGACAGTTGAAGGTTCATGAGAAGAATTACCCAACCCATGACTTAGAGTTGGCTACCATAGTATTTGCTTTGAAAATATGATGTCATTATCTTTATGGTGTTCATGTGGATGTGTTCATCGATCACAAGAGTCTTCAGTATGTGTTTAGTCAGAAAGAGCTTAATCTCAGACAGATGAGGTGGTTAGAATTACTCAAGGATTATGACATGAGTATTCTTTATCACTCAGGTAAGGCTAATATTGTTGCTGATGCCTTGAGCAGGTTATCTATGTGTAGTACCGCCCATTTTGAGGAAGATAAGAAAGAGTTAGCAAAAGAGGTGCATAGACTTGCACGACTAGGAGTTCGACTAATGGATTCCACAGAAGTAGGAGTAGTGGTGATGAATGAGGCTGAATCATTATTAGTGTCAGAAGTAAAAGAGAAGCAAAACCAATATCCTTTATTAGTTGAATAAAAGGCAAGTGTTCATAAGCAAAAAGTGATGGCTTTTGAACAAGGGGGAGATAGTGTTTTGAGGTATCAAGGTGGATTGTGTGATTGATTCCAATGGTAATTGGAATTATCACCTACCTTTCATTGAGTTTGCTTACAACAATAGTTACTACTCGAGCATCCAAATGACTCCTTATGAAGCTCTTTATGGGAGAAGATGCATATATCATATTGGATGGTTTGAATTTGGTGAGGCAGGGTTGATAAGACCAGATTTAGTTCATCAAGCTATGGAGAAAGTGAAAGTGATTCAAGAGAGGTTGAAAACAGTGCCGAGTCGCCAAAAATCCTACATTGATGTTAGGAGAAGGAAGTTAGAGTTTGAAATAGATGATTGGGTATACTTGAAAGTTTCACCCATGAAGGGTGTTATGAGATTTGGCAAGAAGGGGAAACTTAGTCCCCAGTATGTTGGTCCTTACAGAATTTCCAAGAGGATTGGTAAAGTAGCTTATGAATTGGAGCTACCACAAGAGTTCGCAGTGGTTCATCCGGTATTTCATGTCTCCATGTTGGAAAAATGTATAGGCGATCCTTCATTGATCATACCAACTGAAGATATTGGGATCAAGGATGGCTTGTATTATGAGGAGATCCTGTTCAAATTCTAGGTCGCCAAGTTCGCAAGTTGAGAACAAAAAAGGTAGCGTCAGTCAAAGTTCTTTGGAGGAATCAGTTCATTGATGAAGCTACTTGGGAAGCTGAGGAAGATATGAAGAGGAGATATCCACATCTCTTCGAATCCGGAGAAATTCCAGATCAAGGTACTAATTCTCTTATTAGTACTCTTTAATTTATAAGTTGGCATGTTGTGTTGCATTTGCTTGTTAGGAGATTGAACTGAATGATTGATGTTACACCTTTAGCCTAGTAAGAGTAATCTCATTCGAGGACGAATGTTCCCAAGGGAGAGATATTGTAACATCTCGCAAATTGAAATAACTAGGAAGAAGTTGAGAATTGGAAACAATAATTTTTGGAAAGTATTGAAATCTGGAAATTTTGTTAAGTTAGAATAAGATGAGTTTTTGTCAACTTCAAATGGACATAACTTCTAGCTCAGGATGAGTTAGGTGTACTTCTAGATATGGTAGGAAAGCTCTTGGAATAATCTTTCCAACGCCGCCAAGTTTGCACAATTACGAGATGGTATGAGTGAGATATGCCCGTTGGAAGTTGGATTGTTCAAATAAGGAAAGTCCAATCCGGATTTTAGAAGGGTAGTTTTGTCTCTTCTTTACCTTTTTATTTTAATTCATTTTTGGTAATTACTTAGGGGTCTAAACTGAACTTGGTCAGTTTACGCTTTGGAGAAATTGAGTTAGGGTTTTAGAGAAAAGAAAAGAAGAGGAGAAAAGAGAAGGAGAAGCAAGGAAATCGTCAAGTTCTTGAAGCTAGACTCGTGGATTTCGTGAAGGGGTGATCCCTATGAGGTAAGTGAGTTCACATAGCGTTGGGTTCGTTCACCCACGCGCTAAACATGTTTTTTTTATTCAGTATAATTTCTTCCTAAAGAGATTGAGAATTTGATGATCTTGAGTTGTATTCTTGAATTGCTTTCGTTCTTGAATTTGGGATGAGATTGAGGAGTTATTGAGATTTTAAGATCGATTATTAGAGTTTCTTTGAGTTAGATTCTTGTGTATATGTTATGGGTACCTGAATCTAAAGAACTATTGAGAAAAATAATCGAATCTAGGCAAATTGGGGCTAGAAAATGAAGAAGGAAAAAGTTGGGCAAAACTGGGTACCAGGTCCGCGTCGCGGACCTGCTCCTCAGGATTATCAAAAATCTTCTCCGCGTCGTGGGGGTGTTACGAAGTGTTCTGCCTCAAAAGTTATTTTGCGACCAAATAATTTAATGCATCTCCGTGTGGCGGACTTGCCTTCAAACAGTGATTTCTTGATATTTTCTCATGTTTAACTATCTAAAATCATTCCTAAGCATCATGAGAACTTTCCTATCACAAAACTCAATCCTTGAATCCATAATTCAATTCAAGGATCAGTTAAGAGTCAAGTCAAGAGAAGTTCATAAAGTTTTACAGAAGTCTTTTACAAATGGTTTAACTTTGTTTTAAGACTTAAACTTTGAGTTCAGTAAAGAGTAAATTTTGAAGTTCATTTCTTCAAAAGTATATGAGGACTATGTATTCCCAAAGGGTTTAAAATGTTTTCGCATTTAAACAAGAACGGAAACCTTGATTTCCAAGGAGCCTTCGGGCTAGATTTCAAAAAAGAGTAATCGCTTTCTAAATGAAGCAAGAGAAGAAATTTTGATTTCCAAGATAGCCTTTGAGCTAAGTTTTTTAGCACTATTCTTAAATCACAGAAAGAAGTATGTTTTTAAACATAAGAGCTAATATTATATTTTTGGGAATAGTAGTGAACACCGATATGGGGGAGAGTTCAAACAACTCACAGCCCCCATAAACCATGTAGTCACCATGGGTAGAAAAGGGTCATACTTTTTAGATGATTCCTTTAGTGCTTTTTAGCATAGACTAGTGGATCCACTTAGTTAGTTAGGTTCTATACCCCCAGCAAGGTATAGGACGGTCCTTGGCAGCGTGAGGTAAAACGTTGTATCATCATTATAACTCTTAAGTGATGATTGTTGGTTAGAGAAACTCCAACAACAATATTTTGTATTTTTATATACAAACAGAGTTCATATTGTATCTTTGCATACATACAAAGTTATTATTGTATTTCTAAATACACAGAGTTGATATCATGTTTTAAACAACTTTTCCTTATATTGCACTTGTTTTTAAACTGCTTTATATTGAAATGAGTTCAGTTATGTTGAATTGAGTTGAACCAGGTAAATTCTTCAGTTCCTTTCAAATTCTTTTCAAGCTTAAGTTGTGTTTAGAATTCTAACTCGCATACTCGTACATTCAATATACTGATGCCAGTTGGCCTGCATTGTCTTATGAAGCAGACGCAGGTAACCAGGATCAACATCCAGCGCATCGTTGATCCAGTTAAGCTTCAGAGTTGTTGGTGAGCCTCCTTTCATTCCGGAGGATCCCCTTTTTCATTACTTTATCATTTTAATTCATTAGAACGTCGTGGGCCTATCCCGACATCCATCTCAGTTGTTTTAGAGGCTTCATAGATAGTCAGTCAGATGTTAGTTTATTCGTTATCATTTTGTTATTGGCTTATGTTCAGATTTGAGTTGCCATTTTGGCTAAGTTAAGTGTTTATTTTTAAAACATTATGAGTTCAGTTTGAGACAGTTGAGTTATTTAGTATATGAATCCTTTTCTTAATGCTTAAAGTCTTCCGCTGTGTAAGTAAGCCAGACCAAGGGTTCGCTTGGGGCCGACAATAGTTCTCGAGTGCGGTCACGTCCAGTGTGTAGGCTCGGGGCGTGACAGTAATGAAGAAGAAGAAGAAGAAGAAGAATGAGGAGGAGGAGGAGGAGGAGGAGGAGAAGAAGAAGAAGAAGAAGAAGAAGAAGAAGAAGAAAGAAGAAAGAAGAGAAAAAGAAAAAAAGAAAGAAGAAAGAAGAGAAAAAGAAAAAAAGAAAGAAAATGAAGTTAATAAAATAAGAACAAAAATGAAAATAAAGATTAAAAATTAAAATTAACACGCGGCAGATAATAATTGGTGCGTGATTGCATTTCTTTTCTTGCAATTGAGTGTGGCTGAAAAATGAGATATTTACAACACTTTAAAGCTGTTTAAGGGGTACTAGGACCCCCACAAAATTGACGTGTCTTTTTAAAAAAACAGGTCTTACTTTAATGGGGTAATTATGTATTTTCTCTATAAAGTATAATTTCTTGTTTTTCTTAGGGAAAATGGTCAAATGCCCCCCAGTCTATTACCAGATTGTCAACTACACACTTAAACTTCACGGGGGTCCCATCACCCCCCCTGAACTGTTAAAACTGAAATTATCATCTCCCTAAATGCTTATGTGGCGAAGTGAGTGTATTTCACTCTCCCTTAGAGAGTGAGCACCGAAAAAAATGTTTAAACTTTTTTTTAGTATATATATATATCCTTTTTTTTTCTTTATTATTTTCTTTCTTCTTCATAGAAATCTCTTCCTTCGTTGTGACCAGATTTGTCCATCTCCCGTCATTTTTACGTCATTCCACTGCTATCTTCACCGGGTGTACCATAGAATTTTGTATTCCTCTTGATTCTAATTTGTGTATGGAATTAGAAATTTTTGAAAATCAACTCTTTATCGATATTATTGGAGTTGTTAATCATCCTTGTATATGGTCAATCCACAAAGTTAATTTGATTGACAAATTCTTATTTTGGTTCTTCGGAGCTTCAAATTTGTAATTTTAATCCAAACCAACGAAGAATTTTGAATTTTTGATGAAGCCCACATTCAACTTTCCTCCATTGTTATGTATTCATCAACTCCAATTTGAGAAATTTGACATATGCATTCATGGAAATGTCTTAATACCAATCAAGTAGTGAACAAAATGACAAATGGGAATCAAAATCATTGCCGACCTTCTCTTTTTCAAGATTGTAGTGATTGATAGACCTTTGGTGTTTATAGTAATGGAGAAAATGGTGAAAATATTTTTGGGTTTGGAGAGATGGTGAAAAAATAGAAGAAAAGAGTAAAGAATAATGAAAAAATTGAAGAAAAACTTTTTTTAATGGAATTTCCACGTGTCAAACGCGTGAGTTTCACCCATCAACATAAATGTGGTTGTGGCTTTTTAGGGGTACAATAATTTCGATTTTAAATAGTTCAGGGGGGGGTGATAGGACCCCCGTGAAATTTAAGTGTGTAGTTGGAAATTCGGTAATAGATTAGGGGGGCATTTGGCCATTTTCTCTTTTTCTTATTATTTTAACTTTTTTCCTTTGTTATTTTTCCTCTTTCTTCTTCAAAAATTCATTGTCATCTCCGTTAAAACTCCTTAGTTTCAGTGTCACCATTTATACCACAATATCACCCTTCTTTATAGCGTGAGATGGAAGGTGAAGTGAAATTTAAGATGTAATCAAAATAAAAGTAATAAAAATAAAATAAGGCAACAAGTAAGAGAGAGGAAAAAAAGATAAAGAAAAACTTAAAATGAAAAATAAGTATATTTTAAAGGGAAAAGACCTAAATTGGGGGGGGGGGGGGGGGGGGGGGGGGGGGGGGGGGGGGGGGGGGGGGGGG